>CABFOW010002247.1:24840-49051 GCA_902141385.1 Timema californicum | reverse complement strand
ACCTAACCTAACCTAAGTTGGAGTAGGTACTGGAATATGAATACTGAACAGTTGCGTATATGCCCCTGACCTAACCTAACCTAACCTAAGTTGGAGTAGGTACTGGAATATGAATACTGAACAGTTGCGTATATGCCCCTGACCTAACCTAACCTAACCTGGAGTAGGAACTGGAGGTAGGGTGGTACGAAATGTCCCTGGTACAATTTGTCAGAACACCGTTCGGGTTGTACGTATGTGTACTAATTACACTAGCTATGAGGAAGGTTGTATGTTAAAGGAAGTGTACTCACGTCTTAGACCCCCTGTGGCTGTTGGTGTAGCTCTTTGCGTTTCGAACTTGCTATCTGGGAAATGGATTCTAGATTGTCAATGACGGGGAGATCAAGGTTCAAATCTCGGTCGAGTGTAAGGAGGTTGGTTTTTTCCAAAAAGATTTTACACTCTCCCTCCACGTGAATGAGGGAACACATCCTCTAAATATATAGCTAAAACTATTAGCGTAATGCTAAAAAAAAAAGTACACCTTACACTAAACACCAAGTTCTACCGCGTCTAACTACCCGTCCGGGCTAGCCGTATTTTCACACAAGTGGGGTGGGGGGCGGGGCGGAAGAGATGAGGAAGATATAATTCAGAGGATGTGTACTCAGATTTCGATAGAGGGAGCGTGGGAGGCCCTGAAAGGAAAATAAAATACATAGTGAATCCTGTCATGATTTGAACCCCGATCTCCTCCGTCACCGAGAAACCAAATTTGACGTTCTTGACGTCTGATTCGTGTAGCCACTGCTGCGCTGTTTTTCCTTCTAGTGATTGCATATCAGGTCTAAGAAGACGGCCAGTCTGGGCGAGCGAGCGACTAAAATATAAAATAGAACACATTGGTTGTAATGAGAGGTGGCCAGACTGGAGCGAGCGCTCGAGCCGGAACAGTCTAGTTTACAGGCGCTAGGCAATATTACTGTTTAGTTGGTCCATGGAGTGCTAGGAAAACTTCTCAATTTTACATTTGTATTATTATCGATAGGTTTAGCACACTTGCTACTAACGGCCTAATTGAATTGGTAATATCATAAACCATACCTATATATATGTATATATACTTCAATTTTATAATCATAGTAGATCTTTATAAATAAGAATCACCATTATCGTGGAGAGAGGATGAGAAAACCACAACAATAAATCACTTGTCAAAAACCACCCTCAGTTCACTGAACCAAGATTCGAACTTTTGCCTCCTTATCAACAACTATCTAGAGCTATACGCTAATCACGCGCTCGCTCGCACGCTTGTAAGTCTGGTCAAACCCGCTCTCGTAAACAAGTGTATAGATATATAATAATAATAAAAAAAGGAAGTGTTTGTTTGTGTGAGATGCCCAGCCAAATCTACGGCACGCAGAGATCTGAAAATTTTAATTAAGCTATTTTTTTTAACAAATTTTTGAACAAAATATTTTTTGATCTAGTTTAGAATTACGTTTCAGAGATACGGTCACCACGGGGTGGGGGGGGGGGTTAAGGGGGGACTTATGTAATTTTTATACCACATCGGGTGACAGGCAACGCCGTGCGGGATTGCTAGTAGTAAATATTACCGTGAGTCGGCCGGCCCCTCTTACCACTCACCAACGGAAACGGGTTCCAAGAATATCTATGGAATATTCCTTTACTCGGAACGGAAACCGGAAACAGCCGTTGAGTGTCTTGTGCGACTGCCCGGAAGCCGGACAAAGGTAATGAAGAACTAGATATACTCGGTCCATAATAATAATAATAATAATATATTTCTACCTACCCAATCAAAAATGTTTCCAAAACTATCTTAAACGTTCAACACTTTTGCAATCAAAGTTCTTATTTTATTTCGAACAGCGAAGTGATTTCTAACTGAATTCTCAACACAGCATGCTCACAATATAACGACCGAGAATACATTTAACTCTATTTCCGCTAAGCTTGTGTCGTTGATTAGCTCTGTGGGAACTTTATTGACCTTGTTTGTAACTGTTTAGTATGGGGGGCGGGGGAGAGATTGGGGGTGAATAGGGCGCGATGTATATGGGGCCATTACCAGCTGCCCCATTTGACGCCAGAGGACTGTTTGTACATGACCACCAATCTGGTTAAATACCGGAAACAATGTCAGCCTATTGGAATGTTTAGGTTCATATATCTTTAACAGTCTTTTGTGGTAGAGTGATCAGAGCCCCTGGCTGATAGAGGTCCTGGGTTCATTTCCCGGCTGCTACAAGTGGAATATTCTTGAAAGAGGAATAATTCCCGTGGTCATCAGGGTTTGGTACATCAGGCTTAAACCCGCTTCGGTGGCCACGTGGTCTAACAGGCTACTTTCGTAGTAGACTAGACTGTAGATGACGTGGAGCTCGAGGTTCGAATCTCGGTCGGGTGTACTGAGGGTTAATTTTACAAACAGGTTTTCCACTCTCCGTACACGCAAATGTGGATGCACCTTCTCTTAATATAACCTTCCTAATCCCTGAAACCATTAGCGTGGTTAGTACACATAGATATATTCCGGAGCCGCCTCAGTGGCATGGTTAGCTAACGCGCTAGTTTCGTGTTGCACTAGACTGCCTAGGATAGGGAGATTGAGGTTAGAATCTCGGTAGGGTGAACTGGGGGGTGGGGGGGGGTTGATAATTCCTAAATTGTTTTTCCACCCTCCCTCCACACAAATGTGGGTTCAGTTCCTCTAATTTCAACCTTCCCAATTCCTAACCTAGTAGAGTAATTAGTATTTAAGCGGTGACCTGATGTTCTAGGGGGTCCAAGGTTCAATCCTCGGTCCCGGCACAGATTTATCTGATCACCAAACCCTTCCTTCACCTCTGACAAAGACTAGTATTAATCACAACTTGTGAATGTGTGGAATGCCAGGTCCTCCACCGTGGTTCGGATCCCACGTTAAACTGTAGGTCCTCCATTTCATCTCACAATCACCCTACCATTACACATTAGCGGGAGTGCGTATAACCCGAACCGGTAGTAAGACTCTGTGCTGTAATTTTTCATATATCCCGAATTCAAGCTTAAATGTACGGTACGCATAACTGCAAAAAAATTAAAAGAAAGTGCTACTGAAAATAAAAAAATAAATCATATTATTTTCATTCTATTATCCTAACCACGCAATAAAACCTATTTTTTAAACATGAATCGTGTTCCCGCATCAGTAAGCTGTGGCGATATCATATTTGTTAAAGTTTCGAATTAATGTTCAATTGAACCGTAAATTTAAAATAAAATTCGTTCAAGCGTAGCCTATTTTAATCCTTGAGGCTTAATGTTCGAATTGTTCACCAAACTAGGTCAAAATAAATTACTCAAATAAATAGGTCACGGGAACAAACGGGGATTAAAACAAATAACTGACGCATTCGTGACGTCATCAGAGAGTACAAACCTTTTTTACGTGCGCATTTATACATCAGGGTTGTTTTTGTTGCTATTATTTTTCCCATCATATTATCAAGCGTACAAACCGAGTGGGTAGTAAGACGCGGTGCAAAAAAAAACTAAAATATTATCATTATTAGCACCGCGTCTTACTACCCGTTCGGGTTATACGCACTTACGCTAATGTGTAATGGTAGGGTGATTGTGAGATGAAATGGAGGACCTACAGTTTAACGTGGGATCCGAACCACGGTGGAGGGCCTGGCATTCCCCACATTCACAAGATGTATTGTCAGAGGTGAAGGAAGGGTTTGGTAATCAGAAAAATCTGTGCCGGGACCGAGGCTTAAACCCCGGCCGCCAGCATAGAAGTCTGACACCTTACCCCTAGACCGCCAAGTCACCTTTCGTAAATAATTTTATTTAAAAAAAATACGAAATTAAAATAATGTTTTGTGTTATTTATAAGTTATCTATGTGGGTGGCCACTCGACTCGGACTAAGCGTCTAGTCTGGTTTACCTATAACTGGGAGGTCAGAGTTCAATACCACCAGGGGGTTTTGAACCGTAATCATTCAAAATGAGATTTTTAAAAAGTCCCATCTCTATTCCTGTTACCTAATTAAAATCGATGAAAGGTTCTCATTTTTTTTTTTTTTACTCGCTTTACTACTCATTCAGACAGTTTGAATATTCACACGGTTGGTATAAGGACGAGTAAGCTATAATTTAAAGTAAATGTGCCCGAATTTGCGTGGAAAGATAGTAGAGACCATTTGGGGGGAAATTTAGTATACGAGGTTGACGCCCTATCCTGCTTGTACATTTTTTTTAATATATTTATTTAGCACCGCGTCTTACTACCCGTTCGAGTTATACGCTTAAGAACTAATTACTCTAATGGACTAGGAATTGTGAAGGTTGAATTTAGAGGAAGTGAACCAGCATTTGCGTAGAGGGAGAGTGGAAAACCATTTAAGAAACAGCTCTTCCCACCCTCAGTTCAGCCAACCGATATTTGAACTTTGATGTCACCGTCCTCGGCAGTATAACGCAACACGAAACTAGCGCGTTAGCTATCTACACCACCGATGAGGGTTGGTACAATTGGTATTGAACGAACCACTAAAATAATTACAAACTACACTTAGCTCTGAAACAGACCCAACGACCAGTTCCCAGACCATGAATTCATCACTGTGCGAGGGGAGACCATGATTATCACGATACATTTTTCGACCGTGCCAAGGAATCGAACTTCTGACCCTTATTTCAGTAGACAGACAAGATATCGAAGGTAGTATAGATAAGAGAAATGACATAAACCCGCAAAGGTTATCACGCCGTTTAAGGCGCCACTTTATAAACCATCAGTTTTATTGGCGACTATCGAGGTTCGATTCCTGCATAGTGTATTGGCGATTTTTTCTTCGTTATTTATTTTTTGTCACTGCGTCTTACTACACGTTCGGATTATACGCATATTAAATAGCTACACTAATGTACTAGTAATTAAGAAGGCTGAATTAAGACAAAGTGTAACAACATTTGCGTGGAGGGAGAGTAGAAAACCATTTGGAAAAAACTACCCTCAGTATACCCAAAAGGGATTCTAACCCCGAAATTCCTGCTAGACTTAGTAACGCCTAATACTATTCAACCATCGAAGCACCTTTTTCTTAAATACCTTTCCGTTTTCGTTCCACGTAAATGCGGGCACATTTCCTCTAAACTCTATCGCCTTGATTCCCATCTCTTTAGGGGTAAACACTCTGATAACTCGGACGGGTAGTAAGACGTGGAGGCAACAAAATAATGACAAGAAATCGCATGTGACACTTCTTTGCCCGTGGTCATATACCTTCCACGTGACTACCACGTGACCACCACGTGAGTCCTATCAATTTCCTTCTTCCTCAACCTCTAGCTCGTCTTCTAGCAGAGTGACGTAATACATACCAGGGGTGTACTGGGCCGTTGACGGGAGATTTATCCCGGGCGGGCCGGTTTGATTTGGAAGCTGCAGCAAATATTTTAAACTAAAATATTGTGAAATAAGTGTCTTAAGTTGGTTTGGAACTGTTTGAGAGGATGAGTGTAGATCGAGGAATGAAGTAAATTTATGAAGGTAGAGTGTGGATCAACAGGAAGTGGTGGTTCATGTAATACGTCTTTAAATGTTGTATAATATTGTGTGAAAAAGAGAAACATTAAGAGTTTTAATAATAAATGAGCATGTATTACTCGGTGTATGGATGTTGTTGAATAATAATAATATTTAGCACCGCGTCTTACTACCCGTTCGGTTTATACACTTTTAAGTACTAATTAAGATAATGTATTAGGTATGTTATTATTATTATTAGCACCGCGTCTTACTACCCGTTCGGTTTGTACGCACTTACGCTCATGTGTAATGGTAGGGTGATAGTGAGATGAAATTAAGGACCTACAGTTTAACGTGGAATCCGAACNCCTGGCATTCCCCACATTCACAAGATGTCTTGTCAGAGGTGAAGGAAGGGTTTGGTAATCAGATAAATCTGTGCCGGGATCGAGGATTGAACCCCGGCCGCCAGCACAGAAGTCTGACACCTTACCCCTAGACCAGATTAGAAAGGTTGAATTAGAGGAAGTGAACCCGCATTTGCGTGGAGGGAGAGTGGAAAAGCATTTAGAAAAAATCACCCCCAGTTCACCCGACCGAGATTCGAACCTCGATCTCTCCATCCTCAGCTGTCGAGCTCAACACGACTAGCGTGTTAGCCAACTACGCCACCGAGGTGGGTGATGTGGAAGAGAAGTAGCTATTCACGGAGTAGGAGGTGTGGAGAAAGTTAGCGAGGATGGGCTAAGTATGGAGTAGTTGTTTTTTGAGCTACATTCACAGTTTCTTGCCTACCCCATAAGGGAAAGGCGTGATTAGGTGGGTTTGTAAGTAAGTAAAGATAGCCATTTATTTCTAAATTATTGTTTTTATTAAATTTTGATCAAAAGTTCCTCTTAGTAAGTCTTAGAGTGCCCAGAAAAAAATATATATAATAGCATTAAATTTAAAACCATCCCTGGTGACCTGGCGGTCTAGGTGTAAGGTGTCAGACTTCTGTGCTGGCGGCCGGGGTTCAATCCTCGGTCCCGGCACAGATTTATCTGATTACCAAACCCTTCCTTCACCTCTGACAAGACATCTTGTGAATGTGGGGGATTGCCAGGCCCTCCACCGTGGTTCGGATCCCACGTTAAACTGTAGGTCCTCCATTTCATCTCACAATCACCCTACCATTACACATTAGCGTAAGTGCGTATAACCCGAACGGGTAGTAAGACGCGGTGCTAATAATAATAATAAAGCTGGTGGAACGGAAATTTCCTTAGACTTTTTTTTCTCGGGTTAAACACTTATGTAATATTTACGCTGATAGTTTTTAGGGATTAAGAAGGTTATATTTAGAAGACGTGTACTCGCGTTTACATGTAGAGAGAGAGAGAGAGAGAGAGAGAGAGAGAAAGAAAGAGCGTGGAAAACAATTTAGGAAGAACCAGCCTCAGTAAACCAGACCAAGATTCGAGCCTCGATCTCCCTGTCAACGGTAGTCTAGTCTAATGCGAGAGTAGCGCGTTAGACCACGCGATCAATGAAGTGGGTGAATGTATGTTAAGGTAGGAGTGTATGAAACGCGAGAAAAGTTCATTGTTTTTGCTGTTTTTATAGTAAAACTTTTTTTTTTTGCTAGAATAAATAAAATAAATTAAAAGAAAAAGTTTTCATTAAATTCCAGGATACCCTTGACAGATGTTCAACAACTGTTAATATTACTAAGTGAATAAAATTAAATTCTATGATTGTTTTGTTTGTAATAAGCATTATTTGATTTATTCTGAACCAAAAAGAAAAGTTTTTATCATCAAAACCACAGAAAAAAAAAACATTTTCTCGCCTCTCGTAATTTCCGGTCATATTTGTGGATGCCGCCGGCCCATTCGGATCCCTCCAGTCCACCCCTAGTCTGTCTGTCGAGCCTTAAGGGGTGTCGGTGACAGATACAGATGTCCTTGTCAAACACACTTCCTGGCTAGGTGTCCAGTTATCAAGTCTACTGTCTGATTCTGATAGGAATCCCGTTATTTGAAAACTGGAATCTCCCGTTGGTTCGACACCGTTAGCTCAGTCGATAGCGTGTCTGAATACAGAGTTAAGGGTCCCGGGTTTGATTCCTGGCACGGCCGAAAATTTACTATTGATGAAAATATAGGTTTACACTTTCACATTATTAAATTAACGGCCGGGGGACTGGATGTTGTTCCTGTCCTAGTCTTAAGTTATATTATAAGACATATGAAGCTACGACAGGCCTAGCAATCCTGTAGTGGAAAATATATGACCTAAATAAAAAAAACTGATCGGCCCACAGGCTGGAAATAGTTATGGACGTAAAAAAAAAAAGCTCACATTGCCACAATGACGGTAAAAAATAATATTAAAATTGTATTTTCATTACTAGCCCGTTTAATTAATGATGTAGAAAGAAATGATACATTAATCTATAGGAAAATATTATTGAAAGCGTTTGATAACTTTTGGATTAGGATAATTTTATAACTATATCAAATAATACACGTTTCTAAAATGGCAAATGTTAGTGACTATCAATTTATGTTGGTGGTTTGAAGGGAGCTTCCTATATTATTATTATTATTATTATTATTATTATTATTATTATTATTATTAGCACCGCTTTTTGCTACCCGTTCGGGTTATACCCACGCTAATGTGTAATGGTAGGGTGATTGTGAGATGAAATGGAGGACCTACAGTTTAACGTGGGATCCGAACCACGGTGGAGGCCTTTAATTCCACACATTCACCAGTTGTGATTAATACACGTCTTGTCAGAGGCGAAGGAAGGGGTTTAGCAATCAGATAAATCTGTGCCGGGACCGAGGATTGAACCCCGGTACAAAAGTCTGACATCTTACCCCCTAGACCGCTAGGTCACCTATGGGCTTCCTATACAAATACAAATCATGGTGTAAAAACTCTTCATTATTCGAAAATAGGTGATAAGGGGGGAGGGGGGGCCTTCAGCAATATTTACTTTATTGTTGTTAATTTGTATGAAAAATTCATCATTGTTTATTTGGAATGTGCTATTATTATTATTATTTAGACTGCAGATTACTACTAGTTCGTGCTATACGCTTATTTACTAATAATGCTAATGGTTTTAGAGATTAGGGAGGTTATGTTAATATGAAATGTACCCGCATGTGCGTGTAAGGAAAGTGGGAAGCCATTTTATAAAAAAATCCTCCCTCAATACACCCAACCGAGATTGGAACTTGGATCTTCCTGTCAATCGGAAGTCTAGTCTAAACCCTAAAACCATTAGCCTAATTAGTACATAAGCGTATAACCCGAACAGGTAGTAAGACGTGGTGCTAATGAATATATATAATTTACCTTGAAATAAAAGAGTCTTGAAAGATTACACTGTAACCCTATTTTATTTTATAAGGGAACCCAGACAAGGTAGGCTTGATAGCTTTCACTGTAAAAATGTGTGTGGAATGCCAGGCCTCCACCGTGGTTCGGATCCCACGTTAAACTGTAGGTCCTTCATTTCATCTCGCAATCAAACTACCATTACACATTAGCGTAAGTGCGTATAGCCCGAACGGGTAGTAAGACGCAGTAATAATAATAATAAACACTGTAAATAAGGGTACATTTTGGTTTATTTGTTCAAGTTTAATGGGGAAAACGCCCGTCTACCCTTTAAACTTTTACTGTATATACATGTTTATTTGTCCAAGCTTAAGGAGAATGGTACATCCCTAAACAGTGTATATAATATTGCCTTCGGCGTACATTTCCTTTCTAGTCATGTTTTCGAGAGAATTTAATCACTCTTTTGATCACAAGCATATGATAACAGGATGTAGAACTTTGAAAACCCCATGGTAACATAAAACCTCCTTTACTTTGTGACGTACCGCCGCGCTGTCTGTTGAAGAGGAAAGGGGAGAAGAAGATGTACGATAAACAAAGGAGTGCAAGGGAAATACGCAGTTCACGGAGACGCTGAAGTTTGTTGTTAAAAAGGGCCGACCTACCTCGATAGATAACTATTTGTACCGTCTGATTTTCATAGGAAGCCCGTTATTTTAAAACTTGAAACTCATGTTTTTTTTTGTTTTTTTTTTTAGCACCGCGTTTTAATATGCGTTCGGGTTATACACCTATGTACTAATTACTATTAATAGTTTTAAAGATTCGGAAGGTTATATTTAGAGGAATTGTACACGCATTTGAATGGAAACCATCTTGTAAAATAACCACCCTCAGTACACCCGACCGAGATTCGAACCTCGATCTCCCCATCATCGTCATTCTAGTATATTGCAAGAGTTATGACTTAGACCAACCTTCCCAATTCCTAATCCATTAGAGTAATTAGTACTTAAAGCGTATAACCCAAACGGGTAGTAAGACACAGGTGCTAAATATTATTAATATTAAATCTAGGATGGTTAAAATATTATATGTACACGTTCCTTTGTGGGAGGAAACCAAATACTCTGAATAAAACTATACGAACTTTGCTGAGATTATGACACACTTCCATAAAGGATACGAGTGGGCGCACCGACGCTAAAAGTTTGCAAACTCAACGCTAAGACGATCCCGAACACAAGCTGTTCAACAATCAACTATTTAACGACTTTATTAATGCCAAAGTTAGTAGAGGAGCGGAATAAGCTCTTTAACCAAAAATAACTTTGTTGGTAGGTTTATTGAGATTCAAAATGAAAGGAAAGTTTCCCTTTACGACTAACTTGTCTGTTCAACGTTATCTAAAATGCCATTATTTGAACCAACATATAAGTTTTAACAACAGGGTGAGAGCTTAGATTGCAAGGATGGTGCTCAAGGGCATTAAAAAGGTGGGGCACAGACACCCCTGGGACTCGTTGAACACCCCCTTGGGGGGCTGGGGCGGTCCACAAAAACATATAACAACCAAATGTTAATTTTTTTTTTTACTTTTACTACAGTTTTAAATGTATATGTCATCAAACAAATATTAGTTAATGAATATTTTAATACTCACCTTCAAAATACACCTTGTACAGCTTCCGATTTTAAAATTAGCTTTGTCGAAATTTCAAATATTGTACCTCTTCTCACTGGTGCAGCCAAAGGAGGGAAGGGAGGGGGGAGGGTCAGGGTTGAAAGCTGTTGAAATAATACATTAAGAGCTCGACAAATGAAGAAAGACTTGATGGGCTTCATGTACATACATCCAAAGGTGTCAGTTACGGACCCATGTGGAAAAATGCCAGATCTGGCCCAGAAGTGGAATTGGCCAGATATGGGAATGCCAGATTTTCCCAAGTTCTGGGCATATCTGGGTATATCTGGCACAGATATTGGCTAGTTCTGGCCAGATATGATCGATGAACTTTCTATGAAGCCAAGTAAAATTAACATAAGACTAAACTGAGTAGTTATAAAAGTGATTTTGTGAGTTTATAGTTAGTGCAAGTTGCTTGTTTGAATTATCAGATTTTAGCTTATAAAATAATTACATAAATCAAATTTCCAAAATACAATTTGTTGAAACTTACATATTTGTATATTCTAGCAGTATGCATGAATAAAAATTTGTTCATAAAAACTTAATAGTTATAATAGTTAGAGAATTATGACCATTTTTATGAATGGACTTTTTGATTTACATACCATTTTTATTAAATATTGTAAATACTGTTTTTGACATGCCTTAATGATAAGCTTTTAATAATGAAAGTGTATCGAGGTAGTCTTTTTATATTATAATGCATCATATCATACTTATTCTAATGATTTTGAAAATACTAAATTCTGTATTTTCAATTTCCAACGATTCAATTTTTATAAATCATTTAATCTCATATACTTATTTAAAAAAATTCCAACCTTATTTTGGATCGATTTTTTTTCTTCTACATTTTATATCTCAATTAGGAAAATATTGTCAAACAGCAAATCTTATCAACTTAATTTTTTGTCACAATTTTGTCGAATTCTTTTTTACGATTATTTTCAAGAAACTTTTAATGATTCAATCCATATTATTTCCATAAAAACAATTAAAGAAAAATTCATTTTTAAAGTCTTACTATTTCATATGTGGGTATGTGTACTTACCCTTCCCCCATCTACTATCTCAACATACCAACTTGCTCAAAACATTATTTGCTATCTATGAAAGGTTTGAAAGAGTCAGGTCAGGGGGGCTCGGACCCCTCCCGCTTGGAAAAAAAAAAAAAAAGAGCGTTCTACGCCCTTGATGGTGTTCATTCCTTTATTTGAAAAAGGATAAGGTTCATTTATGACTTGTTATATTTTTCTTACTCGCTTCGATAGCCACATGGACTTAGGCGTAGGTGCCACAGTATATAAGACTGCTGATTAAAGGGTTTGAATCCTGGTCGGGTTTACTGAGGTCAGTTTTTCTTAAATGGTGGTGACCTGGCGGTCTAGGGGTAAGGTGTCAGACTTCTATGCTGGTGGCCGGGGTTCAATCCTCGGTCCCGGCACAGATTTATCTGATTACCAAACCCTTCCTTCACCTCTGACAAGACATCTTGTGAATGTGTGGAATACCAGGCCTCCACCGTGGTTCGGATTCCACGTTAAACTGTAGGTCCTCCATTTCATCTCACAATCACCCTACCACTACACATTAGCGTAAGTACGTATAACCCGAACGGGTAGTAAGAAGCGGTGCTAATAATAATAATAATAATAATAATAATAATAATAATAATAATAATAATAACTATGGTATGATATAAGATTTGATCATTCAAATTCAAGAATATTTGCTTTGATTCAAACTTAAAAAAACCTGCTTCAGAGATTTCTGATTTTAAGTTCAATAACATGAATGCAAAATAGTATACCTAGACCAAAAAAAAAGTTGCCTATATTTTACTGACCTTTGTCAAAACTGGCATCCCCTTTTGAAAGTTATGTTCACACGACACTCAGTTTGGTGGAGCCGATACTTTCAAAACTACCAGATAAGTGTCAATAAATAATGGTTTCTTAAATAAAAAAATGACACCTGAGACACAAGAATCGAACCTGGGACCTTTGGCTTAGTGCACCAATGCTCTACCACTAAGATATCCAGGAACCAGTGTGTGCCCAGGGCTCTTATTTTAAGGCAAAGCCTTTGATGGACGTGGGGAAATCGTCAGTTATTTATGTGCAATTAATTAAGATTGCGAGCTATCAGATAATTCAGCCACTAAGTCCTAGGTTCGATTCCTGTGTCCAGGTGTAATTTTTCAATTTAAAGCATATTATATTTAGACACGGTTATAATCATACTTGAGCACTATAATAGTTTGTCTATCAGATAAAGATCAATAAATAATAATGGTTTGACAATAGCAGCAGAAACATTTTACTATGTAACATTTTTACAATTAATAATATTCACAACAACATCAAATAATATCACAACATGATCATTTCATATATATTATTTGATCAAAATTTCTAGAAAAAATAATTTAAAATTTGTATATCATTAAGATTAAAAATATAAATTATTATAAAATATAACCTTATTAAAAGTAATTAAATAAATACTAGTACACAACTCCATATCCTTAATTTTCCCTGATTCCTTAAGCTATTTCAATCTTCAAATCATGTGATAGCCTTTCAACGAATGAAGTTCAATACTTAATCCAATCAATCTAATTTAAAACTAAAAATTTCAAAATATTCTGTGACAATTAATATTTTTTTATGTAATTCTTTAGTTGTTTTAGTTAAAATAACGAGAGGCTTTGTTTAGTAATGTTTTCTAGGAATTACTATCAAAGGTGGATAAATGAAAATACTATTTGTTGGGAAAATGGTGGGAAAATTTATTCAGCCTCATTAATTCTTTCATTTCAATGCATACCTGGATGATCATTTATTGGTTTAGCTGTGATTGGTTCTCTCAGTCCGAAGAGAGTTAAAAGTTGATCTAACTTCCAAGGACTCTTGAAATTTGAACTTACGGACTCATAGTTCGAGTCCGCACCTACTTTTTAAAAACTATGAATATGGATACAAAGTATGAATACTATCCTTAACACTAAAAATGCAATATAACAGTCCTAGCACATTTTTATATACATTACTAAAACAAACCATAAAAATAAATATGCTAATAAAATACTAAAAAATTCATACATTTTTAAGGTACTAAATATTTTCAAGTATTTATTTACTAGCACTTAACAGCAAAAGAGTTAATAACAATTGTAACTTCTTGATTGTTGTGGACCTTGGTCAAATTGTGTCCTGTCTGATAATTAGGCAGTTAATTAGTAGTTAGTATCCAATAAAAGCTGCTGATTTGAGATATTATATATATATATATATATATATATATATATAATAGGGTTGACATGTAGGGGACGCAAGAAAAGGCTAGTGTTTTTGCAGTTTTTTATAGCAAAACCATTTTTTGATCAAAATAAATCAAATATTGCTTCAGTGCATTCATATAGAATAATTTTCTTCGCACAATTACATAAACTAGTTCTTGAATATCTGTCAAAGGTGTTCTGGAATATTATGACAAGTTTTTCTCTTCGTTTAAAAAATTTGTTCATCTAATGCCACTGTGTTCATGACAGATATTCAACAACTGTTGAAATCATCATGTGAAGAAAATTAAACTCTAGGTTTGTACTGGGGAAGTATTTTACTTATTTTGGCAAAAAACATATATATATATAGTTAAAAAAACTGAAAAAACTCAGGCCTTTTTTTAAGTTCCCTGCATATTCACCTTAAGAGTTAAGCAGAAATTTTAAAAGCCAAAAGCGAAGTAGGTTTAAGACATTACTGGATGAAGATGTCCGGCTGTAGGAGAATAAA
Source organism: Timema californicum (assembly GCA_902141385.1). Taxonomy (NCBI): domain Eukaryota; kingdom Metazoa; phylum Arthropoda; class Insecta; order Phasmatodea; family Timematidae; genus Timema; species Timema californicum. The sequence goes on along the minus strand of CABFOW010002247.1, from coordinate 34,688 downwards.
CATATGAGGAGGGAAATACAAATTACAATACAATTGGTGTTGTGACCCCTCCTATTAAATTACATCATTCAATATGCAAATATCCATTCTAAGCTCGTATACCAGTTACAATACGATTAAAAAATTAAATTTATTTATAATAAATTAAATACTACATTGATATTGAGAACTGTAATCACCAAATTTTATGAGAGTACACAATTTAGGTTCTTTAAAAGTTTGCTTTGGTTAGTATGTGTCGAAGTACCTCTTTTTAATAGATATTAAAAAGAGAGGTGACATTCACCCCAAACACATTTTGCCCCTTCTTAATAGAGGTTAAAAATAAAGGTGACATCATCCCTAAACACATTTTAATTATTAAGTAAATTTTAATGTATACATATATAATACACATATTACTTACTATGCTTTATACTCAATATAAATCCAAGTAAACATTAAATAGTTAATATCGTAGGTAAGTTAACATCAAATCACCTCATACTTCAAATATTTGAGTAGGTCCGGTTTTCTTTCTTTAAAAAAAAAAGTCAAAAATAATCACATTAATGTCCATCTATATTCAAAAAGTAAATAAACATTTACCATTATAAGATCAACGTTGCCAATGACCAGTTATTATTAACTTACAAAAATAAAGACCAAAATATTGTCAAATCACCAATATATATATATTCTTGACTAGCAAATATTTAAAGTAATTACTATCACTCCAAATTTAAATATTCACAAATAGAAACAAGTTATTTTATTAAAAAGAATTATAATCCCATAATTTTGTGACAATTTTTGCTTATGTTTCCATTTAAAATTGAGAAGTATTATTAGTGCTAGTTACATTTATCTGTGGTTCATATTGCATAATACTTGTTTGCTGTAAGGGCAGTTCATTGAGAATTGAAACTAAGCAGTAATCAAAGACATAAAAGTATTAAATTAAATCGGAAATCGGTCATCAAGACTTTAAACCAAGAGGAATTATAAGTAAAAAAGAAATATATTATGCTGAGAATAAATAGTTTAAACCTTACATTTAAAAAAATAGTCGGACACCTTGGCTCAGTCGGTAGTGTGTCTGACTACTGAGTAAAGAGTCCCGGGTTCAATTCTCGGCATAGCTGAATATTTATCAATGGTGAAACTATGGGTCTACCTTTTCACATTGATAAATTAATGTTAACATTTAATTAATACTTGTATTTTTTATTATTCTATTATATTTATAATTCCTCTTATGTTCATAATTTTTCCCAAGATTCGGATTCAGATACGAGATTTTAATGTAAATTGAAGATTGAGATTAGTAAAATAGTGGATTTTTCCTAACTCTAGATTTAATCTTCCCTGTGAGTAAATGCAGGTGCATTTGTATGTTTTTAATTATTTAAGAACACGATATTAAAATGAAGATGAACTTTATAAAAATGCAGTAGGTATTTGAGAGTCGAGATTCATAAAAATCGCAAAATATCATCTCGAATACAATATTATAAAGCAAAGATGGCAGTATAAAAAAGTGTGTTCACTCCAACATTGTTTTATGAATGTGAAGTGTTTGTCGGGAGAAATACAAGAGCAAAATGAATGCGATCGAAATGAGATATCTAATAAATATATGTGGAAAAACTTGTATAGACAGAGTCAGTAAAGAATAAGTACTGAAGGAGTACGGTTTGAAAGGGAATGCAATAAGTCAATGTGAAAGAAGCGTATTACACTGGTTTGGGCATGTTGAGAGGATGAGTGTGGATCGAGTGACAAAGCAAATATATGAAGGTAGAGTGTGTGGATCAAAAGGAAGTGGTGGTTCATGTAAGACATGGCTAAATGTTGTAGACGAAAGTGTGAAAAAGATGAACATTAAGAGTTTTAATAATAAAACAGCATGTATGACTCGGTGTATCGATTTTGCTGAAGTGAAGGGAGTATGCAAGGATAGGAAAGTGTGGAGAAAGTTAGTGAGGATGGATTAAGTATCAAGGTGTTATTTTTGAGTTAGATTCACAGTTTATTTCTTACGCCATAAGTGTGTGGCGTGATTATGTATGTTTGTATGTTGACTTCAAATAACAATAATAAACAATTAGTAAAATAAATTATGCAGACTTATGTAATTGAGAGAATACCAAAAGCACACACAAAAAAAGGACAATATTCCATTAATATTAATATTATATTATTATAAGTTGGTTATGCCATAAGAGACACGACAAACCAAATATTATTTTTCAGTGGCATCAATATATGAAAATCTTTTATTTATTTTTGTTTTTAATGAACTTTTAAATATTTTCCCTTTACTAAAATTGTACAGTTTTAAAGAGTCGTAGATTCAAATTTGGCTCCTAAATAGTATGAATGGCTTGATTTTTTTATTTTTATTTTATTTGCCTGTGATTCATGTTTTCAAAGCAAATCTTTATCGGTTAATTATTGTGAACACACGCCCATTATAAAGAGTGTCATCTTAAATTTAGTGAATATAATTTTTTTGTAATATTTTCTACAACTCATTATAATGTTTATTTAAAAATAAATGCTTTCAAGTAAGAAACACAAGTGACTAGAGTTAGAAGAAAAAAATATTATTTATGAAAACATTCATTCTAAAATAATAATAATTAGTGATGTCACATGTTTTTTATGATTCCAATTCTCGATTTCAATTCTTAAGTTACACCTAGATTTTTCAATTCTCGATCTCAATTCTTGTATATTTCCTATATAATTATTTTGCAAAGTATCTAATCTCTTACAAAAACATAATTTACTCAACTTTATATCATATCGAAAAAACTAAAAAATGTAAATATTAATTTTAAAAAAATATTTTTAGTTTAAAAAATATAAAAAGATCAGTTTTACCAAGTATTAAAGCATGTATTGTATAAGATTAGTAAAATAATTAGAAATTACTGTAGTAAGCATGTATTTTTACCTACAAATAATATCTTGCTGAGTCAAATATATATAAATAATTAAAACAACTTATAACAAATAACTGTCAAAAGTACAAGTTTTTTAAATTCACCAAATATGGCTGTTAACGTAACCAAAATACATGGCAAATAACGGCAAATAAACTAAAATGGGTATAATTGAATACAACTCATTCTGAATTTTGCCATTTTGCTTGGTTACCGGTATTTTCATTGAGAGCTAGTAATCAAAATATCGAGAATTGTAATATTAAGATAAATTCTTGATTATTTCAATACTATTAGGAATCGTGGGTATAGAAGGATTGAATTTGACATCCTTAATAACAATGATTAATAATGCTCTGCTTGTGTCATGAAAGCCGAGGTATCGGTCTTTAAGCTATATTCCACACCTTTTGGAGGTATCCTAAATGCACGACATTCAACATCGGTCAAACACTTCAAGAGGAGTTTAAATTGACGGTTTGGACTCGTCAATGCTTGGCAGATCTCAGCAGCTAATAAGACCAGTGTGTTAGGTACAAGACAAATGAACCAAATAAAACTTGTGGTAAGTCAAGTTTATTGTTATTAAGAGACGGAATGTGGCTTGATGTTGCAGCCGCGTGCGCTCACGTGTTGCCAATTTCCCTGCAAATAAGAAAAAAATTATAGATGGGACGTTTTAATTTACTGACACCCGTTTCGATGGCCATGTGGTCTAACTCACTACTCTAGTGTTATACTAAACAGTCAATGACAGTTGGATCGAGGTTCGAATCTCGGTCTGGTGGACAGCAGGGGGTTTTTCCAAAATGGTTTTCCACTCTCCCTCCACATTAATGCGGGTACACTTCTTCTAGTTATAAGCTTCATGACATTTAAAACCGTAAGTGTAATTATTACATGAGAATTAACTCCGCGAACGAGCTATAAAATACAATGCTAAGAAAAAACCTCACGGGATTAAAACAGTTGATGATGATGATGATGATGATTGTTATTAATATTGTGCTGACATTAACCTGCTTTAATTTTCACTACAGTAGACCCATGGCTTCTTTGATGCTGCCTGTCAGCTCACAGCTGACAGATGACGGCTTTGAAAAGTTACCAGACCCAATTATGTATCCCTACGCCGAACCAAATAATCTGCAAAAACATGTGTTTAGCAGCTGTCACTTCTGACAGTCAAAATTTAGGTAATTTAGGTATATACCTAAATGTTGACTGTCAGAAGTCAGCTTTGAGCTGTCAGTCAGCACCAAAGAAGCCACGGGGCTACTATAGATCCAATCATCTGGCGCATTTTTCTGTGGTTTATGAATTTAACGTTTTCATAATAGTAACATTTCAAATGGGCTTTTTAAACAGTGTTTTAGATAATGACGACACCGTATTTCCGGTCTTCATTAAAAGTTTGGGACTCACCCCAATACCGTAGCTCCACCCAGTTCCAGCCGGGTTGTCTGTTGTGACCCCGATCCGTCTGCACACCACCCCTGTACCTGTGATAGCCCACACTTCCCCCAGGACCGGCCCCGCCGACACGTGGCGGAACTCTACTGCGCAGGGTGATGGTGAGTGATTCGACTTGTAACCTTTAATTTTAAAATAAACATTTGTTTAGTCAAAACCATTAATAAAGTTAAAAAATCACAAAAGATTAGGAGACAAAATTCTAGTTTATAAAAGAAGAAACCATAAAAATGAAACAAACCAAAGATTATACGATAATAAAATTTGATAATTAAAGATAAACTCATTAAAGGTCTCATAGCATATTTTAGGTGTCAAAAAGTAGGAACATTAGAATATTTTGATGAAAAAGTAGGAAAAGTATGACTGCCAATTTGATATAAAAGAAAAAGGTAGGACATGTTAAAAACACTATATTCACCTCATAATGCCAAAATAAAATAATAAAAAAAACAATGTTTTTATGTTATTGGGCCTGTGTATCAGAAATAAGAAAAAGAATTTTATAAAAGAAGAAAGGAGGAATGCTCAACCGTCATCACAATAGAAAATAGTAATAATAATGATAATTATTACAATGTATTTAAAAATTAGCCTGTGAAACATCATATTAAAAATAATTTTTTTTACCCCTGCGTCTTACTACCCATTAGGGTTATATGCAAAAAATATATATATAAAAATCACTCTTTCAATTGTTTTTAGGTTTATTTGATTAATATTGTCTTGCATAAAATTAGTCCAACATTGATAACGTTCTCTTTTGAATTTGATTGATTTATTTTTTTTCTCAAAAGCAGAGTCACTTTCTTCCAATTTTTTTTACCCGGAGCTTCTAGCGTAATTTGAGCTATTTGCAAACTTTTCCGATCATCGATTTTCATCACATTATTAATCCTTTCATTCGCTTCTATCACTAATTACATGTAGGATTGAACTTCTTCTTTGGCTTCTGATTCTTTATTTCTAACAGGTTCTCTTTTCTCTTTATCTTCCTGCAATTTATTTTCCAAAACTTTCTTATATGTTTGATACTCTTCACTTTGGTTTTTTACTCTCTCTTTATCTTCTTGCTCGTGTTTCTTCCATTCAACCTCAACTCTCGTCTCTTCTTCGAGTCCAGCCAAGTACAACTTATGGGCCCGATGTCCTTTCTACATGAAATTCTTCGTGAATGATACTGGGTTGCACTGATAGTTGTAATATTTAAGAGCATCTTCGGTAGACTGCATGTCTCTGAGGGACAGCTCCCCTGTTGTTGGTAAGATAGTTTGACGTTTGTGAGAATCCTCGCTCAACGTCAGCATTTCCATGGGGTAAAACAAGGATAGCTTTAGCATGCCTTTTAATTTAGCCTTTTCTAGATGGAAATAGTTTATGATAGCACTACCTCTAAGAACAATTTTATAACCATTGAATTTCAAAGCCACTGTAAAAGCTTTCGGGCATACATCGAATTTATTCAAACAGCGTGCCACATTATGACACAATATTAAAATTAAAATAGCGGTTTCGACCCCGCTCAAGGGACCACAAAGGGAGAGAAGAAAGTACCTTGGCTGGCCGAGTCGGCGAGCGTGGAGGGCAGAGTCTGCCAGTGGGTACCTTCCGGGAACACGGGGGTCACCTCGCGGCGCACGGACAGCTGACCGGTAGAGTCCAGCACCCACACAGCGCTGCGTCCCACAGACACCTGCTTCAGAGTCTTGCCGCTAGGAGGCTCCACCGTCTCCCAAATCTCTCCTGCAACAACAACGGTGCAATGAAACGTTAGATGAGCTTTACTTCTGATTATCAACAGCGTTTCATCGCACAATGATTTGGAAAATCATTTCTGAAGAAGGGGACTGATGTACCTTTTGCTTTAGTTGTGAACTTTGAGAACTTAAGTTTTCTAGTAAATGGGTAGGTCTTACCCTTAGATCCTCCTTTCAATGTTTAATTTAATATAGCCGTTTAGCGTCATTTTTCCTTTGATTACATGATTATTTTAGCAGTTAATTTGTTTATTGATGAAGCTTTGTAGCTATAAAAATCAAGAAAATCTTTTTGTCGAAGCTGATATTTTTTCGAGGTGTAATAAAAGTTTGTAAAGCTTCATATATTTAAATCACTCTATTTTAAAATGTATAACAAAAGGTTTTGTACCCATTCTTTTGGAGGAGTTGATACCAAACCTCCAGTAGGCCGAGCCGTTCTTCCCCACGGCCCACACCTGGTTGTCTGGTCCGCAGCTGATGCTGGCCAGCGGCTGGTCGCTCGGTACGTGCTCCCACGATACCCCCTGTTGGAATATTATTATCCCGATTATTCAATTGTACCAGAATAAAAACATCTGCATTTGCATTAGAGTTAAACACCCCTTTCCTCTATAACTAATGATCATCAACTATTTCCAGCCTCTGGTCGGTTTAGTAAAATGTCTCCATCTTCCTCTTTCCTTCCTCCAATAATCTCTTCCATTCGCCTTCTTTCTCTTGCACACTTTCTGCTGTAAACCTACTCCTACCATCTCTTTCGTGGTCTCTCTTACATTCACTGTCCATGTTTCTGCTGCGTATGTGACAATAGGTATAAAGTACCTCTCTAAAACGTGATGTAACAAAATATTTCCCATGTACAGTAGAATTGTATCAGTGAAGCCAACATCCTGTTCAGTCTACTAAATCCCAAAGACGATTCACACACCATTGAAATATTGACATGATTGTCAATGTGTGTTAGTATTTTTTACTACTATTTGTGCTTACCCGCCTCGGTGGCGTAGTTGGCTAACGCGCTTGTCGTGTTGAGCTCGACTGATGAGGACCGGGAGATCGAGGTTCGAATCTCGGTCGGGTGAACTGGGGGTGGTTTTTTCCTAAATGGTTTTCAAATCTCCCTCCACGCAAATGCGGGTTCCCTTCCTCTAATTAAACCTCCCCAATTCCTAATCCATTAGAGTAATTAGTACTTAAAGCGTATAACCCGAACAGGTAGTAAGACGCGGTGCTAAATATTAGTGCTTCATTTTTTTTTTTCAACTATATCATTTTTATTAGGGATGGGCTACTCGAATCTTCAAATAACTTGAATTCTTAACAATATTTGAGATTCGAGGATTTGAGAAAACATTTTCGAAATAAAAATGAAAAAGTTTGTTTTGAATTTTCTTTTTTTAGAGCTCTTGTACTGTGATTTACTTGTTTAGCCCCACGATAATAATTATAGAAAAAACTTAACAACCAGACACCAAACCATTAATTTAATACTTAGATGAATATAAAAATATTAAAATCAATAAGGGCTCTCATTGATATCACAGCCACCGGCAACTCGGTTATGGCTTTATGCCGCCGGACGGTTTGGCTATTCCACATGAAAGTGTTGGAGTGGTTTCAGTAATGCGTAGTTCACTAGCGAATATTAGTCGTAAATGATTTACTACATAACACGGACACTTACCGTAGGGCTGGAGCTTGAAACGTCATTTCTATACAGAGCGTCTCCATTGATCGCAACGGCCCAAACATCGATCAAACTGTCCACTTCACTATCGTTATCCACCTGTGGAAACATTGTAAGAGAAAATAATAAATACATTGATGATTTTCTGGATTAGTCTCCCAAACAAAGTATTTTATTGTATTTGTATGAAGGTACAGGAAAGGAGGATAGAAACATATAAAAAGGAACAAACACAATACGGCTTTTACAATGAAAAGAAGAACACAGTTCACACTTAACACTGCTGCCAATGGACAAAGAGGTAATGGTTGCCTCTTAAAGAAAATTGAACGTCACCGCCCAATCCCCCGACCTAGGTTTCATTCTATCGGAACTCATCAGGGAGGAGTGTTCTTCTTTTCATTGTAAAGGCCATATTGTGTTTGTCCCCCTTTTATATGTTTCTATCGACTTTTCCTGTACCTTCTTCCAAATATAATACAATTACCTCATAAAGCGAAAAGAGGTTTTTCTTATTGAGTTATAAACAAAGTATTTTGTAAGTAAATGCCAATATGAACTTTTGATATTTTTTATTAAAGAAAGATAAGAGGGATGGAGAACCAATAAAAGGTAAAGATTGAGCCATCACTTTACACATCTGCCACCAGAGCTGTGGAGTCAAGACTTAGATGAAACTTTGGGCAGAGTGGTAAAAATATACCAACTCCGGCTCCATAAAAACTTATGATAATATAACATTATATTATTTTAATTTAATACTTTTTTTTTATATATTTTATGTTTTATGGACTCAAGTAGACTTATGATTCCTGTGGTGGTGATGAAATATGTTTAGGACTTGTATATACTATTTTATTTATCCAAACTAATTGGGACTGAAGCTTGTTCGTATTAACCGGTAGAATACAGGGATACAGTATTTTCACTAATTATAATTACAGTTGAATGAGTTTAATCAAATTTGCATTTATTTGATTTATAACACACAATATGTACTGTAATTATTTTTAGTTATAGGAAAACACATTGTGTTGAATTCAATATGTTAATATATTAAGCATTTATTATCAAATATCACTGTTTTCTATAATTCTATTTTAACTTTGAGATTGTTAACCAATAAAATATATTTAATTTGTCTTAAATTTTTTGCCCCCGTTTTTTGAAAAGTGTTTTTTAGATTATCAAGAATTTCAGACTACTGGGGTTGGATCTAGCGGAGGTTTAATGTATATATATATATTTTTTTTTTTGTATCATTTGAAATGTGTGTATTGTTCAGTGTGTTGGCACCAAAAACTTTGTGCGTGGTCGTTATTTGTGGTGTGCGCGTATTTTTAACATAGTTTCTTCGAGTATTCATTTGCATCACAGTTTGTGAGCAGTGCTAAAAAGTCGTTTTGTCGTATCCGAGTCCATCAGTAGCCGGTTACACTTTTAATATGTCTGCATATAAACATATCAAACAATGCTAAATATGTTACTGAAACAATAGCCGAAACTATTGTTAATGCATTTTAGTGGGGATATTTATTCCCTCTTAGATATCATATTCTGAAAATTGAAAAATGACACCTGGACACGGGAATCAAACCCGGGACCTTCGGCTTAGTACGCCAATGCTCTTACCACTGAGCTATCAAGGATTCGTCCGGTGCCCATGGTCATTCTTCACTCATAGTTTAAGGCAGAGTCTAAGATGGACGTGCAAAAGTCGTCAGCTTATAAACATGTGATTATATAAGATCACAGCCATCAGACAACGCAGCCATTAACGACTCTGTAGTTGGCAATTTAGCAGCCATTCGACAATTATATATATATAATTGTACAGGATCTTGCATATATTACTGAAACAATAGCCGAAACTATTATTAATGCATTTTAGTGGGTTCGATTCCCATGTCCAGGAGTCATTTTTCAATTTTCAGAATATGATATCTAAGAGGGAATAAATATCCCCACTAAAATGCATTAACAATAGTTTCGGCTATT
>CABFOW010002247.1:11064-24742 GCA_902141385.1 Timema californicum | reverse complement strand
ACAATTATATATATAATTGTCGAATGGCTGCTAAATTGCCAACTACAGAGTCGTTAATGGCTGCGTTGTCTGATGGCTGTGATCTTTGATAATCACATGTTTATAAGCTGACGACTTTCGCACGTCCATCTTAGACTCTGCCTTAAACTATGAGTGAAGAATGACCATGGGTACGGGACGAATCCTGGATAGCTCAGTGGTAAGAGCATTGGCGTACTAAGCCGAAGGTCCCGGGTTCGATTCCCGTGTCCAGGTGTCATTTTTCAATTTTCAGAATATGAATGCTAAATATGTGTTTGCACAAGTATATTGCACAAATATTATACTGACAAAACCGTGTGAGCAAAGGTTCATTGTGACCGCCGCTTGTCTGTAAACTGGCCCCATAAAATTCGGATGATTTTTTTACTTTCTAGTGTAGTTTGATATCATTTCCACGTCAGCACTCTTAAGCGTATGACACATGTTAACATGCTTACAACACTCAAATTGATGCAAATAGCTAAGCTTACCAGTGGTTCAGCAGGGGAACTTGACAATATGGCCGACTAGGGAAGAGGAAAACAAATGAAGCAGTTACCATAGTAATCTTCTACTTTATGTTGCTCAATTCATTAAAATTTTACAGGTGGAAAAAAAAAATTCTAAGTAATAACTAAGGGTCTGCAAAAGCTTCGATAATATCTATATTGATTTGAATGTATATTATTCGATTCAATAACTTGAATCAAGCCATACTAGAATAAAATTGATAAGGTTTTAGGCCATTGTAAATTCCACAGTGTGCCTAAAATATGTTGATATATTTTTAATAACATAGTAAAATAAATGCTTATAACAACCTTTATAAAACCTTCACATACTCTATAATATGTAACAAATGTGTTAACTTTGAGGACTGAAGATATATATTGAAATAGTTTATAGTCCCAACAGGTGGTGCTCTCTACTTCTTAACTTTGACAAGGTGAACTATTTGAGCTCAAGGAGGGAAATGTTGGCTAAGGTTTAGTGTTCAAGCAGGTACTGCTGGCTCAATCAATCGATCGCAAACTTAGGGCAAGGGGTGTGGCGGGAGGGGGGTAAGTTTGGAAGTGCACGACTCATTATGGTCTGTCCATCAATAGTTATTAAAGAGAGAGAGAGATATTCAACACTACCATATTTAGGGGTTTGGAAATGAGGGAAGAGGTAGCTTGCCAAGGTCAACTATTTATGAGTGATCAGCTTGTCTGTTGTTAGCGAGCCAGACAGGGAGTACTGTTAAATAATAAATTATAAGAACTTTTAAGGCGTGTCAATTTTAGAAAACATTTAAGTTTTTTTTTTCACTTGGATCGTGTTGTTGCCTGTTCAAAAAAAAATTAATAATAACCAAGAAACAGTCAACAACAGTATTTAAGTGACCGTGATCTACCTCTAGTAATGCTGCCATAGTTTAGTCTGTTATACTCTCTTTTACTGGAGAACGGGACTGATGTATCCCGATAATTACAAAATTATGTGTTTTGGTTTTTAGTTGTGAACTTTGAGGTTTACAATTTTCTGGTAAGTGTGTAGGCCTTACCCTTCTTTCCTCCATTCAATGCTTGATTAAATAGTATAAAAGATGATATCCATTTGGCGCCATTTTTTCTTTGTATCAATAACTATAATATAACCAAAAACAAATAAGAAAAAAAGCACACTCTCATTACATGAAGAGATATATCCAGCAGTTTAGTGGTCCCCAGTTCGTGCCAAGGACCGCTGGTGGTCAACTGAGCCTTTCGGACCCACCTCCGCCTTCTGACATAGTCCGTGAACCCCTTCTGACCGTGATAAGTGGAGGGGAAGTCAATGGCGTACTGCCACCCTTCCTTGTCAACCCCCCCAGGAGTGTGAAAGTCAATGGACCAATCAGAAACCTGGACAGATAAATAAATTATTTATTATTATTTTTTACACAATGTCTCCCTACCAAATTGGTTATATATATATATATATATATATAGAGAGAGAGAGAGAGAGATATTGTATAATTTAAATACACTGGTATTAAGGAGAAGGAACATTTAATTGAAAGTATTATTATTATTTAATTATTATTAATTATTTATTATTATTTTTATTTATTTTTTATTTTATTTTTATTATTATTATTTTTATTTTTATTATTATTAGCACCGCGTCTTACTACCCGTTTGGGTTATACGCACTTACGCTAATGTGTAATGGTAGGTTGATTATGAGATGAAATGGAGGACCTACAGCTTAACGTGGAATCCGAACCACGGTGTAGGCCTGGGCATTCCCCTACATTCACAAGATGTCTTGTCAGAGGTGAAGGAAGGGTTTGGTAATCAGATAAATCTATGCCGGGACCGAGGATTGAACCACTGTAAAAATATTAATGCCAATGTAATTTCAAAGATTATGTTATATATTATTTTCAATATTTGAGTCTTATTTTAATTTCAAACATGTTTTCTTTTAATTGGTAAGTTTATAAGTCAACCGCTGCCTACAAATTCTATTCACATTTTCTAAGATGTGCTTTTAGCCCAGTTTGCGTGTGACAAAACCCCAGGACAACGCACCCATTGCCAATGCATGGATAGCAACTTGGTCTTCTCCCTGGTACGCTTGTGCCTGCCCGTGACATCGCTCCACATGTATCTATCTGTGGGCAGCCCGTGTGAGGTGTAGCCCGTGAGAGGGTTCCATCGCTGATTCTCGTACACAAAGAAGCTGTGGGTGTCGTTCATCTGGTTGATACCGCCACTACTCGTCTCAAGACCTGAAAGATAAATGTGGACGGTGATAGCCGAGGTGGCTCCCGCACGCGCACTCAATTATTATAAGCGTTATCATGGATTGTACAAAATAAAAGTTCACTATTCCCGCTTTGGTGGCCGCACGGTATGATGTGTCCCTCTCGCAAATGACTAGACTGTCGATGACAGGGATATTGGGGTTAAAATCTCGGTCAAGTTAACTGAGAGGGGTCTTTCCTAAATAGTTTTCCACTCTTCCTTCACTCAAATCACTATCTCATTATCGTAATTAATACATATGCGTATAACTTGAACAAGTAATATGTGGCGGTGCTATAAAAAAAAAAGTGTGAGGAAGTGCAGTGATCTTTCTTCCATTTCATGGAATTTAATTCTAGCCAAGTACATAAGTTTTAAAACCACAACCATGCCTAACTCTCACTCTACAGTGAGCTTTTTTTACCTTTCAGGAAAGATCCACCCCATCCTCCGGTGTACACCCAGGCGGTGCAGTCATAACCGATGCCCCACGTTACCCCCGCAGAGCAAGTCTCAACACGGCGGAGATGGCCACCCATCTGGCGCCAGAACATGTCCACAGGGTGCACAATCACCTGCAATGTTGCCATTTACATAAAATAGCCACAACACTTCTATTATTTAAATTGAAAAGACACCTGGACAGGGTAATTGAACCAGGGACCATTGGTCATTAAATTTCAGGACAATTTTGATAGATATTCAATAACTGTTGATATCACCACATGAAGAAAATCAAATTGTGTGTTTCTACTGGAGAATTATGATTTATTTTTTGAAAAAAAGTTTTGAAATAAAAAACCTGCAAATCCAATTACTGTTTTCCGTGTCTCCTTAAACCCCACCTTAAACTCTTTAAACTATTGCTAGTAATATGATGATTGTAAGAAGATTATGTTAATGAATCCTTACCATCTTTGACTGGTAGACCACTTTCTTGAGCGTGATATCACCATGGATGCTGACATGTGTCACTAAATGGGGTTTTTGACGGTGTTCGAAATATGTAAACACAGTACCATCAACACTTATCTGCAAGAGAGTTAAAATTATACATCATTTTAAATGGGGATGGGACTCTCTAATCCTCGAATATTTAAATATATTTACGATTCGAGGATTTGAGAAAATTTCAGATTCGAGACTCGTGGCCTTACTTTTTTTTTAACTGGTGAAATTGGTTTTATATTCTAATATTGATTATTGGTGGTTCAGAACCAATTATAATTATAGGATGAACTTAACAACCAGGCCCCAGACCAGTATATTAGCACTTTGTATGAATGTTATAATGAATGTGTTTGGGAATTGTATATTTGTAAATTGCTTTTATTTTATTTTGAGCTATGGTGTTGTTTTGGTGGGTGTTGTGCACATTTTTGATGGTTAGCTTGCGTCGTTCGTATTTTGGGTCGCATGCAAGCCAGTCTCGCCTGTGAGTTTGTCTCATACCGTTCTCGTGGTCGAATCCGAACCCATCGGTTGCATTTGGTGGTATTATCGTTCATGTACAATACAAAATAAATGTAACTTTCGTAATCCTGTTTGTGTGTCGTATAAATAAACATTCACTGGACATCCGTGGTTATGTGATGCAGATTGGCACAAACTATACAGTCCACTTCCTACTAAACAGAATGGATTATAATAAAGAATGTTAACATTTAGTTATTATTTGTACTTTCTATTATTCTAATATATTTATATTTCCTCTTATGTTTGTAATTTTTTTTCCAAGATTCAAATTCGGATTCAAAATTAAGAATTTAAAGGTAAATTGAGGATTTGACCTATAATTTTTAAAATCTACAAATGACATTTAATAAAAATGAGTGAGATTAAATTGTGTGCAATCCCCCACACGTGCAAGGGACTACAAAACGGAACATCTGCGGAAACAAACCTTGAAGCCGTCCTCCTCGCAGAGAATGTCCACGCGGAAGTCGGAGCCTGGCTTCAGTACCATGGGGCCCTCCCTCTCCTCGTCCCCCCACTCCCCGTTGGCCATCCAATTCCTCACGATGACGGAATCCTCGAACCTGGGGTTGAAGTGGAAGGCCACGTCACGAGGATCCTTGATGGACTTGGCTACCGGTTGAGAGGACACGTGCTGGCACTGCAGGTTGATGGAGAATCTGCCGACACGCGCGCGGTGAACATAAGGAGAGTTTGAGAAATTATGCTATAATTAGAGAGATGACTCAATGAATCCTGAGAAATTCAAGATTTAGAAATATTAAAAAAACTATAAAAATATCTTGAATACAAATATATGATATTTGCATTATATTTGGAAAAAGGTACAGTAAAGGTTGATAAAAACATATAAAAGGGACGAACACGATATGGCTTTTACAATGTTAATGCTATACCTTTCCCCCCTTTGTCCAGTGGCAGCAGTGTAAAGTGTGAATTGTGTTCTTCTTTTCATTGTAACAGTCATATTGTGTTTGTTCCTTGTATATGTTTATATTCACCTTTCCTGTACCTTCTTCCAAATATAAGGTTGTGATATAAAAAAAACTAATTTGATGGTAGGCCTGTAATATGGTCTACAAAGCTGACCTGGATGCATCGGAGTGAACAGAACCTTCCACTAGGAGAGCCGTACCGGGCGGGAAACCATTATGAAGAGCGGCGTCATACGGCGTCGCTTTCCCTGCGACGTCCAGCTCCTGACTGTACATCTCGCCCCTGAGTTGGCTGGCCTGCACACAGTCATTGGGGTACTCGATAAGATAATAGCATGGGGCATCTATTAAAAAAAAAATTCATTACTTGTTTAAGTTACATATAAGGGGGTGTAAAAATTACTTTTTCAATTCAAAGCCAACTCGAATCGAATAAATGAAATATTCTCAAAGCCAATTCTACCTTCGAAAATTTTTTTTTAGTTATTTCATACCTAAAAAAAATATTATATTTTGGTTACTTATATAACTTTATGTAAGTACTAAAATTACTTTTAAATTGTTTTATTGCACAAATCTTTCTTATAAAAGTTTAACTCTGATAAATCAACTTACAATTCGATTTCTTAATATTTTCCATAATAATTTTTCCCGTATAGCTCAGGATGGCAATAAGTGGCAAAGACTTTATCTTGTCAAAACCAAATTATTTTGAAGCAAAGTTGAAGTTGATATTTGTGACCAGAAAATAGGGCACACTTTTTTTTCTTTTTTTACTTAAAACAGACCTTACAAAACCTTTCTTCGCTTATGATTGCACTTTTAGACAATATGTAACAATTTGTTAACTTTGAGGACTGAAGATATGTATTGAAATAGTTTATAGATACTCCAACAGATGGTGCTCTTTACCACATGATCATGTCGAAGAACATATAAAACTAAGCTCAAAAACTAATAAAATGGTTTATTTAATGTATAGCTCTTTTTTTTTTCTAAGCATAACTTTAACAAACTTAACCAGGATATAATTTGATAATTATATGAAATTAGTGAATAATATTTGCCTCAATTCAAAATCAAAAAACCTGCTTCTTAGATGTCTATAGTAAAATAAATCCCATTAGCATTTTCCGTGATACAAACTGTATATAAAAATAATTTACAAGGGAAAAAATAAATACCCGAACTTTCAATGACATAATGTGTGTTTCTTCTTTCAGTACTACCAACTGTTAAATTTAATATTACCAAAATCAATATTAATTTTTTCTATACAAAAAAATTGGTATATAATAAAGCAATCCAACACCTTAGCTCAGTCAGTAGTGAGTCTGATTACTGAGTTAAGGGTCCCTAGTTCAATTCCAGACATGGCCAAAAAAAATGTGTCAATCATGAAATGTAGGTTTAGGCTTCCATAGTGATGAATTAATGGTCGGGGACTGGATGTTGTGCCTGTCCTAGTCTTAAGTTAGATTATAAGGCATACAAAGTTAGAACAGGCCTAGCCAGCCGGTAATGGAAAATATATGACTTGACTAAAAAAAAAGGCTGGAAACAGTAATGGATGTAAAGTACAACATAATAAAGCGGTCATGTTAGTATTCACCTCTAAGGCCGCTGGGTCGAAAACGAAAACATCTCCCAAATAGGTGGTGATCCAGGTAGCTCCGGAACTCGGAGCCCCATGCACACCAAACATCTGGCAACACACTGCATCATACCAAGACCCTCAGTTAGAAACTTTGACAGAACATAACAGAGATATATATACTGTTTGTACAATTAATTGTACATGACCAGGGGTGGATTGACAGATTTCAAATGGCCAGGGACAAATAATTATGATAAACCTTAATATATATTAATATCCACCACTGGAGCTATGTTTCAGTGTAAAATGAAGTGATGAGGTAGAGTATTTATATCTTTATTACTATTTAATTTAATCGCGAGTCCATTTCGGCTAAATTATGGAGGATCAGTTTCTACTTTCTACTGCAAAAAATAGCTTCAACAATAGCTGGATGTCTTTATTAGTATATTTCATCATCATCATCTAATTGTTCCATCGATATTGGGTACAACTTTAGCAAGCCTCTTCCATTCCACACGATTCATCAATGTTTGGTTTCCCATTACTTCTGTCCAGTTCCTTGTTTCTCAACGTCACGTCACTGACGGTTGGGTCGATCTGTAGCCAGGAACTTTGACCGCTATATCACACAGGCGAACTTTCATGGGCCTATCATGTGAAAGAAATTACAAGAATAGTTAAAATATATATTTGAAAAAAAAACTAGGGTCCTATTGCACCTTCCATTGATATGTGGTGGCGTTTTGAAGTGTTAAGTCGATTTACACCGCTCGGTCTAGTAGAGAACAGCGGTGTTAGACACTGAAAACTGAAGAGTTTTGTTAGTTCATCCTATTCATATAAAAATTTATGTTTTTGGCTAGACTTTAGATTCATAACTAATCCCGTCAGTCCCTAAAAGGGTAGGCAAAAAGCTATGAATACAGCTCAAAGAACAACTCCGTACTTAATTCATCTTCATTAACTTTCTCCACACTTCCCTATTATTGTATACTCGCTTCGCTTCAACAACATCCATACACTGAGTCATTATTCTTAAAACTATTACTGTTTCTCTTTTTCAAAGACAATTCAAGCATTTTAACAGAATCTATAAAGCACAAATAGAAAGGAAGAAGATAGGAGTATTGCCGTGGACTAATTCCCTAACCCCTTGATGGGAAGAGACTCTTTGTTACCTGAAGTGAGGTTTGCCATCCAGTCTTCCATGTCGAGGTCCCCACTGAACTCCAGCTTGAGTGGGGTGGATCCCCGGGTGAGCTTAGGGGTGTGGATGGCGATGCGGGGGTGGGCGGGCTCGCTGCAGCACACCACGCAAGTTATCTCTGACAAACTGAACTGCATCTGAGAAAGGCAGAGGATGGGGGGAAAAAAAAATCAGGGATGGAACATACAAATCCTTAAGGGTATAACAATTTGAGAATTCATGAAAGTCTCAAATTTTAGATTTTAAAAAAAAAGTTGATAAGTACTTGTTTTAGAGCTCTAATAGTGTATATCTTTAACTCTCTCCAGCCATGTACCCCTTTTGAGTAATGAATTCCTTCTGAGCCATGTACTCCTTTTAGAGCCGTTGCTAAACCAACATACTGCTTTTATCTCTCTGCAATAAAAAAAAGTACAAAAAGATATATATAACAGCTATCTCGTAATTGATATTTTTAATAGTCTATTCAACTTTTAATATAACGATATTATGAATGCATAAATGGTCATTGCAAATTTTATATAACATTTTTTGGAAAGGTTAAACAAAAACACAAAAAAGGGATAGAAAGGCTTATAAAAGTCTAAAGCATATTGTCAAAATATGCGATAATTTGTTTAGCAGACACAATATTAAAGTTAATCCGACACTTAAGCTCAATCAGTAGTGTGTCTGCCTAGTGAGTTAAGGGTCCCGAGTTCAATTCTCGGCATGGTCGAAAAAGTGATCATTGGTGAAATGTGGGTTTACCCTTTAACAATGATAAATTAACAGCCAAGGACTGGATGTTGTTCCTGTCATAGTCTTAAGTTAGATTATAAGACAACGAAGCTATGACAGGCCTACCAAGCCGGTAATGGAAAATATATGGCTTGAATAAAAACCGTCAGTAAGAGCGGTTGATCGAAAACAATTGGTCAAGACGCTCAGCCAGAGTATAGTAAACTCAAGTCAAACGGGGTCCTTAAAAGTAGACCATATAGAGGACAAGATACCTTGGGCCGTGAAACATAACCGCCAGTTTGTATTAAACCCTGTATTACCAGTGAAGGTTTGAGAGTCCACCTTGCAAAGAACGGTGTGCCGCAAACTGGTGATGTTTTCTTAAAATAATTAACTTTTAATGAGCCTACCTCATTAAACTTAAACTATTAAATCAGGCTTAGCACAGACTTCCATCCTTACTCCTCATAGAGATTGTGTTTTGTGTTTGGATTTGGGAAACATTATAATAATTGTCAAGAACTCCATAGTCATTTCTGGCTATTAATTTGATAATTAAATTCATCCTTCCTAATAAACTATTTCATGTTCTACGGTGTATTGCGGAAAATGAGCCCGTTTTATGCACAAATGATTGCCTAAAGAAGGGGAACACATGTCCATACCAGCTCATCCTTAATTATAAGACAAACTTAACAACCAGGCCCTGTCAAATTGACTTAAACTTTATGAAATATGTGTGTGTCATTTGGGTATATATTTACATGTAGTGGCATGGCATTTTTTATGTTAATTAAAGCGTTTTCATATGTCTACATTGTAGTGAATTTAGTTTAATTGGATAGATCTACTCATTCTACACTAGACATGGTCAAAGAGTCGATCGCAGCCGCCAGTTTGGTCGATCGTTTATAAAATATTGAGAAAAATAACATGAAAGAAAGGGTTTGCAGATTTTTTTATCAAAGAAGCAGTATAGTTATACTATTAAAATAGATAATAGGTTATTAATTTTTCACCAATGAAACAAACAATATTAGACCTAAGAGACCGCAAAAGAATTTCCTTCTTTGGAGTAGATCTCAGAATTTAAAAGTATGGCCAAGCCTGTTCTACAATGAATCCATGGAAAACAAAAAATTACCCATTTTGATGTTATTTGACCCTCAAATTAATTTTTAAATTGAAAATCAAGCTTGGCATCCACCCAGGCCCGCTGCATGCGAAGTCAGCACCCAGAGCGGTCTTGAAAGAAGCTCCCAACACTTCTTCTCCGCCTCACACCATCTCTTATTTTAGTTCATGTTGCAACGGTGCCACTGGGTTACAAGAGTTACTATCACTTTAATGATTTAATTCCATTGATGTTTTATAACAAAATACATTATACAATTCAATCTTTAAATTTTTTTTAAAATATTTACTAATACAAATGGCTTGCTTTTGTTATTATTTTATTGTTGTTTTGTTGTGTTTGTGTCGTTTTTGTTTTTATTACCACATCTTACTACCCATTCGGGTTATACGCACTTACACTAATGTGTAATGGCAGAGTAATTGTGAGATGAAATTGGAGGACCTACAGTTTAACGTGGGATCCGAACCACGGTGGAGGCCTGGCATTCCACACATTGACAAGTTGTGATTAATACACCTCTTGTTAGAGGTGAAGGAAGGGTTTGGTAATCAGATTTCAAATATTTTCTCTTAGTTGTTTTATGCTTGAAAAAAATTAATTATTGTGGTTATTTATATTATCTCATGCACTAAAATTACTTGTAAAATGTTTTATTTGTCCAATTGTTTTTAATATTTCGTGTTATTCTGAAAAATTAAGTTTCTATCCAAACATTCAATTAAATTATGTACTTCATATATTTTTCCATATCAATATTAATTTGTAATGTATTAAACAGCTCAGAATAGCTAAATATGAACATAAAGTGAGTATTTCAGCTATTAATATTTTTACCGACGAAGCTTCAAAGCCAGAATTTGTTTTGAAATGAAGTCGAAGCTAATGTTTGTATCGAAGTCAAGTTCAAGTTTTGAAGCTCCACACACACCCCTAGGCCCTCCTCTTAGAATCAGGGTTTTAAGTACATCATACAACCAACCTTAGTGTGAGTTTTATCGGGACTCGTAATGGTCAGTGTGCCCGAGTCAAGACTGCCCTTCTCGCATCCTACCCACTCAAGCTCTAGGGTGCAGTCCTCATACTGATTAGTTGTGTCCTTCAACAGACAGCGAGCCTTGCCAGTTTTTACCCATGAAGACCTGGAAATAAACATAGCGGGATCTATTTTATCTGAGGATCATTTTCAAATTAATGAAGTACATTTTGTGATATTTAGTAGAAAGTACAGGAGAGATGGATAGAGACTAGGTATGGAGCCTCGAGTCCCTAAGGATATTCAAGGTTCGAGTATTGGAAAAAATTTTGGATTCGAGACTCAAATCCTTTAAAGAAAAATAATATATATATATTAATTTTTTTAATGAAATTCGTTTTAGAGCTCTAATACTGCTTAGTGATGGTTCAGAACTAATTATAATTATAGGATAAACTTAACAACCACACCCCAGACCAGTAATTTAATATTTAACCAAAGTATGAATGTTATAGTGAATGGATTATAAGAAAGAATGTTAACATTGAGTCACTATTTATATTTTCTATTATTCTATTATATTAATAATTCTTCTTATGGTCATAATTTTAAAAACCAGCTTACATTTCCACGGCTTTCTCGTAGTCATCAAAGCCAGTAATTTCCCGGGCAGTCCTTCGTTTCAGTTCTTGGATGATTTTCAATCGCCAGGGTTTGGACGTTTCCATCTCAGACGTTGTGTGGATCTCAATGAACCTGAGGGTAGAAAAAATGTATAATATTATTTGGAATAGAGCACTTGGTTAAATCAATGTCTAAAGTAAACCATGATTTATATAGGAAATTCACTTTTGACATTAATATTATTAGCACCGCGTCTTACTACCCGTTCGGGTTATAAACAATAATAGTAGGGTGATTGTGAGATGAAATGGAGGACCTACAGTTTAATGTGGGATCCGAACCACGGTAGTGGCCTGGCATTCCTCACATTCACAAGATGTCTTGTCAGAAATGAAGGAAGGGTTTGGTAATCAGATAAATTTGTGCCGGGACCGAGGATTGAATTCCGGACCCTAGCAAAGAAGTCCAAAACCTTACCTCTAGACCACCAGGTCACCCAATCTCAATTAAAGTCACTAAAATTTAACATTATAGAAATATATCTTGTTTGCTGTCCCTCCAAATTTAAATCCTGATTCAGGTTAGTGCTCTATTCCAAATAGTCTTTAAAAAAGGAAAAATATCTAAATTCACTTAAACTAGAGTATTCCATTGTTTGTGTCTTCTATCTTTGTGTTTGATAAAGGCAACAATGCCGAAATATTATTCTATTTGAGTTCAAATGTGTGTGTGTGTGTGACTACTTCTACTATAGAAGACAGAAGAAAGGAAGAAGAGGTGATTGAAATTAGTAAAAAAATGATAGGGCACTTGGATAGAAACATTTGAAAGGCAAGAATAACAGAATATATCCAATAAGAAACAGCCATTCTTTCTTTTTCTGTCCAATGTCAGCAATGTAAAGTGTGAACTGTGTTTATCTTTTCATTGTCATTGTCTTGTATCAACTAAATTTTATAAGATTCTGTTCTCAAAACCGAATAAGTAAAATCAACATCTCCAATAAACACACGTGTAGAACCTAAGAAAATGTTTTTTTCCCTGTCAGTACCCACCAGTTTGGGGGACACATTGGGTCCACGTGGCAGGCTCCGGCCTCCACCATCACCCACACCATGTCTCCTTCATCCTCGAACAAGTCGTCTTCGTCGTAACCCTCACCAAACACCCCCGAGTCCCCGGAGCCCTCCGGGTCAAAGGCCACGCCATCCAACTCGGCGTGTACCTCCATACCAACGACAGAGCCCACGCTACGAATGGGGCTCCACACACTCGAACTCTTCTTTGCCCCTGCCTTCTCCACCACGAAGACTGGAGGTAGCTCCGTCACACACCCCTCCGAGTGCTCCTTGATGGTGGGAATGGCGTGGAGAGCCTCAGTGCTGCTCTGTTCTGACGAGTGGATGTCTTCTTCAGATCTAGAACAAACATTTTATTTCAGCGTGTTCTAGTGTGGGACTTCCCAAACTGTTTACAATCGTGAACCAACATTTATAAAGAAAAACTTTTGCAACCCACCCCAATTTTATGAACTTGAGTATGTTTTTCTTTTATGTTTTTTTTGCTATGGTTTCTTTTAAATCTATACATATTCAAATATTTTTTTTAATTTGCCTTCTTAAGTTTCTTTTTTTTTTCAATTTTTTCCATGTTTTCTAATTTCAATAAATTAGAAAATTTTCATTTTGTTTATTAATGCGACTTACTACCCATTCAGGTTGCACGCCTATATATATATTAATTACAATAATATGATTAATTAAGAGAGAGTGCACCCACAATTGCATGGATGGAATGGAAAACCATTTAGGAAAACCAACCTCAGTGCACCCGACTAGGATCGAACCCTCGATATCCCTGTCTTCGGCAGTAGAGTCTAATGCGAGAGTAGTGTCATAGACCATGTAATCACTGAAGTGGGTTTTCATATTTCAAAAAACTTTTCCATTATTTTACAAATCCAATTTTCAAATTCTAATTTTACTTTCGAAACTTGAATTCAAATCCGAATCGTTAAAATAATTGTGAATTATTAGTGGATAATAGGATATATCAACCCAACTAAATATTAACATTTTTTTACTAAAATTCTTTCATTTTAACCCTAACATTTTGTTAAGTGTTAATCAATGGTCTGGGTTCTGGGTATGTTTTTCCTATAATTATGTTGAAGCTAAATAGGCATGTATTCAGGGTGGAGGGGGGGG
>CABFOW010002247.1:0-11049 GCA_902141385.1 Timema californicum | reverse complement strand
GGGGGGGGGCCTTGTGGAGCTCTTCTCCAAATCTAAACAAAAATTATTATTTTTTGTAAAAAGATAGTAGTAATAAATTCCTAATTAAAAAAAGTAAGTAATTAATTTCACTTTCACTTTCTTAAACGGACTAAATATCGTGAATAATAAGATGTAATGTAATACAGAATTTTTCCAAACACAGAGATAAAACCAAGTGAAAATTTCTTTAAAATATATATTACAGTTGACCCATGCTTGCATTCACTAAATAATTAATATACTTTTTATGACTTTTAATAGAAAAGTATTGGTTTTTATAAAAATATATGTAAAAGTATATTTTCTATTAAAATTCCTAAATAGTATATTAATTATTAGCGACTGCAAGAATCTACCCACTTCAATATATTTTTGTACAAAATCTAAACCTAGAATCCAATATTTTCTTGAATCTTGAATATCTTTGAGAATTCGAGGAGCCCATAACCAAATTTTTGGTCTCACCTTGGTTTGAACCGATGTCAGAAAGACGTGTAACCAGGTCAATAATAAAAAAAATCACCTTTTCCCGGTACTGTTGCTCTCGGCCACGGAATCCTCCGAGAGGTCCGCCCTGTTGAGCAAAGACGTCCCGTCGCTGCTCTTCTGCCACAAGGCGGGCTGAAGCCGTAGGGAGGTGGGGGTGGGCGCAGAACGAGAGGTCTCCTCCCAGTCCCTCAACACACTGGGGGGCTCACTAGTAGAGGGATTGCCTCGCGAAAGTGAACTCCAGCTGCGGGCTTGTTTGTCGCGCGCCGATCTGCAAAATAGCACGTTAAGGGTTGACACACATATAGTCTGAACATTGATTTAATTATGGTCCAATTTTCATAGGAAAGGCCCTAACTTACAGCTGCTATAAAAGTTACCACACATATTTTCACATTTTTTAATTATTTTGGCATTGCATCTTACTGCCCATTTGGGCTATACGCTTATATAATGATTATGCTGGTGGTTTTAGGAACTAGGAACACGGTGTCTACTCAACTTGTCCAATGAAATTTCTGATTTTTTCCCTGATTTGCCTCGATCATTTCTCAAAAATTCCCTAGTATGTTACACGTTCTACCTCTACGTTCTACCTATTATTATTATTATTATTATTATTATTATTATTATTAGCACCGCGTTTTACTACCCGTTCGGGTTATACGTACTTACGCTAATGTGTTATGGTAGGGTGATTGTGAGATGAAATGGAGGACCTACAGTTTAACGTGGAATCCGAACCACGGTGGAGACCTGGCATTCCCCACATTCACAAGTTGTGATTAATACACGTCTTGTCAGAGGTGAAGGAAGGGTTTGGTAATCAGATTAATCTTTGCCGGGACCGAGGATTGAATCCCGGCCGCCAACACAGAAGTCTGACACCTTACCCCTAGACCACCAGGTCACCCAATTTCTTGTTGTAAATCACCAAATTTCCGAACTTATTCCCGTTTTTTCACCCGACCACTTCAAATTCCCGGCTAATTCCAGTTTTCCCAGATGGTGGACAACCTGTAGGAAGGTTATATTTGGAGGAAGTGTACTTATACTTTCGTGGAAAACCATTTTGGAAAATCCAACCGAGACTCAAACCTCAATATCGTCAGTGTAGCCGATTGTGAGAGTAGCGCGTTAGACTACACGAACATCAAAGCAGGTTAGTCCAAACTATTTTGCTACAGTGTTTAGAATAATGAGGTAGGTTTGAGAAAAAGTATACTTTAGAAGAAATAGACCCATATTAGTATGAATAAAATGGGAAAACCTTAAGGGATTAACTAAACAACCAGAATTCAAACCCAAGCCTCCTTTTCCCCGGTAAACTAGACCAGGCTGTAGACTTAGTCCGTGTGTCCAAGGGTTTGGGTAACAAACATTATGCCCAAGGCATCACACTCAAGATAGATTAAACTGCCAATGACAGTGAAATCATTCAAATCCTGATCAAGTTTACTGAAGATTTTTTTTTTCCAAAATTGTTTTCCAACCTCCCTCCGCAGAGAGGAGGGTACACTTTCTACGAATTCAGCTTTCCTCATCCCTAAATCATTAGCGTAATTAGTAAATATGCATATAACTTGAACATTGAACAGGAATTAAGACTCAACAATGAAAAAAAATTAAAATTGATTTTTAATGAAAAATTAAAAAACATATTTTTTAATGTTTTGGAAAAATTGCAAGTTTAGTTTTAACTAGACTTTAAATTGAATTTTCGAGCAATCACAAGCCTCTAGTGGTAACCAGTCAATCGTGAGACTCATCATCATCGGTTTCCAACCTGTGGTCGACTCAATTTAGTAAAATGCCTCCATCTTCCTCTATCCTTCTACCATTCTTCTTCCTTTAATTTCTTCCATTAATCTCCTCTTGCTTAAACACTTTCTGTTATCTGCTCCTTCTATCTCTTTCTTGGCCTCCCTTGCTGTTTTTTTATACATACTTCATTGCCAACATTTTCTTTGGCACCCTCCCTTTTTTCCATCCTCTTTACATGCTCATACCATCTCAGTCTTGCTTCCTCTACTATCTCATATACTCCTTGTACCCTCACTCTTTCCCAGATAACTCCATTCCTAATCTTATTTCTGCTCGTGACAGCTAACAAGCTCCTCACAGACTTAACTCCCATGGCCTCCACTTTTCTAATCTCTCTTAACATTCAATGTCCATGTTTCTGCTGCACTTGTGACAATGGGTCGCAACTCCAAAGTATGTATTATAAACCACTTCCTTACACTTCAAGGGCACTTCTCTCAGGAGCAGGTTTCTTACACATCTATAGAACAACTTTCCCCGCTGCCTCCTTTTTATAGACACTCTCTATTCCCATCCTTTGCCTCAATCATGCTTCCGAGATATTTTACGCTCTGTACCTTTCTCAGCTCTTCTACAACTAACTTTAGAACTTTAATAGACCTTATCCTCTTCCTTATTATCGCTATTACTTCACTCATCGCAAAAATGACCACTAAGGATTTGCAGACAAATAATGTTGCACTTTACCTCGAAATACTGCCTCTCTTTTTCCCGCTGGAAGACCAGAGGCTAGCGTTGCTACTTGTTCGGCTTAGTTGAGTGGGGGCGTGTATGGGACGCCATTTCTTGCCTGTCAATTCCGACGGTAGAACCCCAGTGCGGAAGTATATGCAACGGTCTTCACTCCCCACAGCCCATACCTGTTTGAAGAAAATACGCCATTTTTAAATAGCAATAGCAAATTGTTAGAATGGCGGGAAAACCTCGACATTGGATGCAAAAAAAAAAAAAGTCAAGGAAGGAATTAATCCAAAGAGTTGTGGTACAATATGGACAATATGGTCACGTGATGAGCATGTAAAAGAAAAGAATCCAAAGAAGAAGAATGAAATTAAAGTACTTCGGAAAAAGGCTACAAGAGGGACCAAGGAAGATATTGGAGGAACAGATAACAACAAGTGTGCAAGTGAGAGGAGGAGAGTGGATAAGAGTGCAGGAGGAAGAATGGTGGAAGGACAGAGGGAAATGGAGGTATTTTACTAAACAGTCCCAGTCACAGGCTGTAAACTGATAATGATGATGATGAATGATTGATTGAATGATTGATGATAGTGATTATAGCTTCTAATACTTATGGCTCACCTACTTTCAGCCGCACCTGTCCCATTACCTGTCTCCACCCCGTAGGGTTAGCACCCATGCTACATATAGACAATTATGTTGGATTGCGTTTAGCCAACCAGAAACAAATATGAATAAACTCATTTTTAAAAGCAAAACTTTGGTGGAATTGTAGTCTAAGGCATCCCTCTCGCAATAAACTAAAGTGCTAATGATAGTAAGATCAGGGTTAGAATCACGGTTGAGTGGAATGAGGGTGGTTTTTCGTAAATGGTTTTACACTCTTACCTTCATGGTGATGCAGCTACACTTCCCATATTTTCAACCTTACTCATTCCCTCACTCATCCTTAACCCATTAGCATAATTAGTACATAGGTGTTTAATCCGAGTAAGACGTGTAAGTAAAAAAAAAAGAATTTTTAAATTAGTCAAAGTTACATCTTTTGAAAATTATTGTTGACAGTCTCTTTTGAAAGAGGAAACAAACACATTATTTGTGTACACCTGACAATCTAGAACAATTGATTATTTATGAGCCGTTGGGAAAGTGTATCCAACAAGTGGGTATGATTGATTTTAGACAGGCAATTATAGCTTAATTGATTTAATTACATACTTAAACTTGCAAAGTTACCTGATCGTTTGACGCCACAGACACCGAAGCCATGTTTCCAACCATCTCCACCCAACCGGATCCTTTCGCAAGTTCATCGTTCGTGCCCGCGCTCTCACCGCGGACACCCTTACGGAACCAAACTCGGTGGTCGCGGGTGACGGCCCAAATAGCGTTGGTACCCACGGACACCTGAAGCAGTTTTAGCTCTTCGGGTGCAGCAATCTCCAGCCAGAAATCTCCTAAAGGGTTTGGATCAGAACATGAATAACTTTATTTGTAGCACTGTGTTTTATTACCCATCCGGGTTATACGATTATGTACTAATTAAACTAATGGTTTTATGGTTTAAATTAGGAGGGATAGCCAGCACATTTACCTAGGCGATACTGGAGTAGAAATTGTTTAGATATAACACTAAAAAACACATAAACACATTTTTAAGGACAAGCTTTCACTGTCACAGACAGCTTCATCAGGTCAGGAGAGTAGACTGATGCTTTTGGTTGAACTGTAAGGTTGACTGTCCACAGATGACTGTTTTTCAGTTATGACATCACTGTATAGATAGCAGCACTATGAATAATGTTATATTGAATCTAATAATAAGTGTGCTTGTAGGAAGGAGAGGAATTATCTAAGGTTGGTTGAGGTTGCGGGCTTGTCTGGATTTGATGATATATTGATGGGCCAGTTCCTATATCCTTAGTTGTGAAGGGTTGCATATTGCTTTGTTCAGGGATTTGACCACCTTGGTTGTGTAACAGTTATTAGTCACGATTATGGGTTTAAACATGTGCTGCTACAGGATTCTCTTTATTTTTCATTTTTGTGTCATGTTTATGACCATTCATTCTCCTTCTTAATGATTCTGTTGCGAGACCAATGTACTGTGCTTGACACGGGTTGCATTCCAGTTGGTAGATGAGGTTTTCAGAATCACAAGTATGGTGGCCTTTTATAGGATAATTTAATGGTTTTAGGGATTAGTAAGGTTATATTTAGATGAAGTGTACTTGAATCTGTATGGAAGGATAATGGAAAACCATTTTGGAATAACCACCCTCAGTGCACCCGACTGAGATTTGAACCTCGATCTTCCCGTTCTTGGCAGTCTAGTCCAACACGAGAGTAGCGCGTTAGACCATGCAGCCACCGAAGCAGGTAATAAATGACTAAAGTGTAACTAGCTCATAGTATCAAAAAATTAATTAAACCATTCGCCATCAGACATTGGACTTAAGAGACCTATAATTGATATACCTCACTACTAACCGGTTGCTTTTTTTTTCAGGTTGTGTCAACAAGAAAATCATAACTTAGTGACAAGTCACGATAGGAGTTCTCATGTTAATGAATTTATGTCTTGTTCAGCGAGTTTTAAAAGATACAACATTGAAACAAATACCATAAATTCATTAAATGAATTTTAAAAACAGTTTAAAATTGTCAACAAATATAAAAAGTTTTATCTTAAAAGTAGTGTTTTGTAAACGTGTTTTTCTTCTACAATTTTGATTATTTGGTTACTTCACTAAAATAGGTATGTGAGATCGAAAGAAAAGTATCGATACTGTACTCATTAAAAGTATCGAAAGAAAAATATCAATACCATACTAGTATCGAAATAAAAGCATCGATAACAGTAAGTATCGGTAACAAAATTTTAATCTGAGAAAATAATGGGTTTTTTTTATCTAGTAGTAATAATTTCAACTTTTGCATCATAATTATTATATTTTCATATTTATTTAAATACTGAAGATTATAATGATTTAACCATATAATAGTATACTTAGGTCTATCAAGTATGTTATGTGTTGGAAGGTTTGATAGATATGATAGTATTGTATGATGGATATTATAAAAGGTTTTACAATTCCAGCTTTCAAAACGCATATGAAAATGTAGCTGATGGAAAATTAAAAGTTTTTTTTCCAATCTAATTTGTACCCTTCTTTAACCATTTAAGTTGGTGAAAGAACAGTTATGAATTATGATGAGCTAAAGGAGATTGAATGCTAAAGATCCTTCTTTCTTGTCATTCAGAAAATGAATGAAAATTGAATTAATAGTATTATTTGGTAAACATTTTTATCCCACCATGAGTGAAGATAACAACAAAGTTGTGTCTTTCGATGCTGATATGATACCGGAGTGAGAGTACTATTATCAGTAAAAGTATCGGGGGGAAAATGTATTGAGTAAAAAAATACTAGTATTGAGAGGAAAATATCGATATTAGTATAGTATCAATATCACATCCCTACACTAAAATGGGTGGTAAGAATATTCCTGCCAGAAGGTAACAAAAAAGAGTCCAAGAACACGCTGTGTAACTAGAGTAGGAAACCAGAACTTTGAAATGCAAACCAATGCTGTCTAAGTGCAAATAGTTAAGTGAGTTGGTGACCTGGCTGTCTATGGGTAAGGTGTTGGACTTCTGTGCTGGGGTCCGGGGTTCAATCCTCCGTACTGACACAGATTTATCTGATTACCAAACCCTTCCTTCACCTCTGACAAGACGTGTATTAATCACAACTTGTGAATGTGTGGAATGCCAGGCCTCCACCGTGGTTCGGATCCCACGTTAAACTGTAGGTCCTCCATTTCATCTCACAATCACCCTACCATTACACATTAGCGTAAGTGTGTATAACCCGAACGGGTAGTAAGACGCGGTGCTAATAATAATAATAATAATAATAATAATAATAGTTAAGTGAGTTTGAGTTTCTATTCTCGTCATCGGAAGAGGGGAAGTGCCATCATAAGATAAACAAGAAACCTCACAAGACAAAATACTCAATCTATTCCCTCTATTTCTATTTTGTAAATTGGTTTCTAAGTGTGACATTGCTTATTAGTGTGTCAAGTTAAGATACAACACTCTTCACTAAATATCTTCAGATTTATCAGCTCGACAATGTCACTAAAGAAAACCACCTGTTGGGTTCTCCCGTGTGACCCCTGTCCTCACAAGGGCGCGTCCGTTCCACAGCACTGCCCAGACAAGACCGGTGGGGCCCACACTAATCTGAGTAACTTCACAACCTGGAGGCACAGTGATAGATGACCAACGTAGACCTTCCGGGGCAGTGGTGCTAACTCCTGTTCGAAACATCACCTGCAACCAAATTTCAATTTGATTTTAAAGGATACATCAGATTTCAGTGGTTTTAATAAAATAATTATATTTTAGTGGGTTTCAATTTTGGTGGGCATCAATTTTAAGGGTTTTGATTAATGCATTACATTTAAATGGTTTTGATAAAGACATCACAGTCTTGCGAATTTTAGATAATAATCAAATTTTTGGAGTTTTAAGAAAGAGGAATCTATCTGAAGAGTTAAAAATTTACATTCATCACTGTTTACAGACTGTGGCTGGGTCCTTTTTTTTTTATTCAAGCCATATATTTTCCACTACCGACCTGCTGGGCCTGTCGTAGCTTCATATTACTTATCTAACTTAGCACTAGGACAGGCACAACATCCAGTCCCCCGGCCGTTAACTCATCACTGTGAAAGGGTAAACCCATATAAATTAACGGCTGGGGTCTGGATGTTGTGCCTGCCCTAGTCTTAAGTTATATTATAAGGCATATGAAGCTACGACAGGCCTAGAAAGTCGGTAGTGGAAAATATATGGTTTGAATAAGAAACTGATCTAGGATTGTAACAAAAATAGATGTAAAAATAAAAGTACTTAGAACCCTCTACTTTTTTTTTGCAGGATTTTGTTAGCTGCATCAATAAAATAAGTACTCACCCGTCCATGAGCAGTGATCGCCCACACTAGAAGATGTCCTGGGTCTCCTCCTGGGACATTTTGACCCCCAGCTGCCACATCAATAAAGGGTTCCTAAGAAAATAACTTATTTATTAAGTTTATTGTAGCTATTTTCATAAAATATAGGTTATATTTTAGAAAAACCACCCAACCAGGATTAGAACCTCAATCTCCATGTCAATGTCCGTCTAGTTTAGTGCGAGAGCAGTGCCTTAGACCATGCAGCCACCCCAAAGCAGGTTATTTCTAAAAAAAATATGTTTTGATGTGTTATCATAATATAACAAACAAACTAGTCTAGTGTAGCCTGATTTTCCTTTGACCGTTAAAAGTATGCACTAAGGGTAGTATGCATAATTATTTGTGATATTCCTGAAGGTGACCTGGTGGTCTAGGGGTAAGGTGTCAGACTTCTGTGCTGGCGGCCGGGGTTCAATCCTCGGTCCCGGCACAGATTTATCTGATTACCAAACCCTTCCTTCACCTCTGACAAGACATCTTGTGAATGTGGGGAATGCCAGGCCTCCACCGTGGTTCGGATCCCACGTTAAACTGTAGGTCCTCCATTTCATCTCACAATCACCCTACCATTACACATTAGCGTAGGTGGGTATAACCCGAGCGGGTAGTGGGACGCGGTACTAATAATAATTTCAATTTCCAATTTCCTTTTCAATTTCCTTTATTATAGTGCTGGCCAACAGTCGTAAGACCTATAACAGGCCAGCACTGAAAAGTAAACATGTACATACCTTACAATATATATATTTACACAAGAAAAAATGATAGACAAAAAATGGCTAAATAATGTTATATACTGGTGAATAGTTACGAGATAAAAAGTAGTTAATAATAATAAGAATAAAAAAGTAACATTAAAAACAAATAACTAAATAGTAAGCAGTAACATAATGCAAAAAATAGATCAGAATATTGTAAGTTTAAATAATATAGGCAGAACCTCTACATGATAAATTATTGATATGGGACATCCTTAAATAACTCTCTGAGTTTAGTTTTCCTTTTATGATAAAAGTCAAATTCGACAAATCTAGAATTGGCGCTATGGATACAACGACCTATAGGGCTCGTCTTATAAGAGCTATCGAGAAAAAATAATTTAGGATTACGAGGATTATGAGAAGGGATATGAACGCCTACATGATCAAGGGCAAATTTGCAATAAATATTGTTATTGAAAATATTAAAAACAAAAAGGGCATCACAATAAAGTCTACGCGAGAAGAGAGTTTGATAATAATGATAATAATAATAATAATAGATATTTCTGAAGACTCAGTGAAGCTTGAATACCAAGAAAAAAAAATATTTTACCATGAAAAAAACCCATCATATTATGTGCAATTATATGTGTGTGAACAATATCATCCACAGAATGTTTTATTGCAATTATTTCTAGCATATTTCAGCCTATGGGCTGATAAATTAAGTTACTATCACAACATGTAATTTTATTATTTCTGATTTTTGGTATGTGAAACTTTTTTTTCTAATAAGCACTCCGTTTTTTTTTCTGAACTGTAGCAGTATTTTCTTTGTGAATTATACTATGATCTTTGTATAAGTTATACAATAGTGTAATCAGTCACGTTACAAATGTCTATCTTTAGGTAGAGCAGTGCTAAAAAAAACTAGAAATATATTATTAAAAAAATATTATTTTATAAACGGACCATTGAAGTTAAAAGAAGCTTGTTCTTTCCGATTACTCAAGCGCTGGTTTTGTAGGTGTCATTAAATGCGGTTTGATTTTAGATTAAAAATAATAAACAGGTTTTTACTAATGACAAGACTGTTTTTATCCATAGTATATAAAATAAGCAAAATTTCACTCATTTCTGAAAGCATCTGTACTAGACAACACAGTAAATGTAGGGACTGTACCTGAGTAGGATCCTTATGTAACGGTGCTATAGCGCACCAGGAGTTCAAGGCACTGTACCGCCGGTATCTGATCCATTTTCTCCGCCTTACACAGGATTTCCATTGTTTTTTGGGGTGAAAGGTAGCTGGGAAATCGATGGCGTAAGACCAGCCCTGAAAGACGACAAACTTGTAACACAGGACAAGAAACCTTGGAAACAATAGGGTAACGTGGGGTGAGAGAGATCATGAGGCAAGTGCAACAGTGAACTATATTTATTCCCAAAAATGCTATATAGATCAAGTCAAGAAACTGATGAGAATGATGTTAGAAATTTATTTTCTTTACCATTATCTTGCTATCTGTGTTTTAGCAACGCATCTTACTACCCGATCGAGTTATAGGCTTAAGTACAAGGCCTAATTACGCTAATGAGTTAGTAAATGGTATGGTTGAATTTATAGGAAATGAACCCACATTTGTGTGGAAGGAGAGTGGAAAACCATTTAGGAAAAACCACCCCCATTTCACCAGACCAAGATTCAAACCTCGATCCCCATGTCTTCGGCAGTCTAGCTCAACACGAAACTAGCGTGTTTACATACTATCCCACATACATAAGCATAAAACCCAAACGAGTAGTAAGACGCAATGCTAAATTTAAAAAAAAAATTTTTTATGGAAATCTAAAATCAGTGTAAATGTGTATCAATACAAAATGAGAACTAACTCTACAAGTATATTCCATTCACCGTAGGAATTGACTTCTGAAAGGCCTTTTTCACTACCATAAATCTATTATATAGTAGGATATTGGTAGGAAAAAAGACCTTTCAGAGAGTAATTACTACCGTGAATGGAATATATCGACATGTGTAATACATTTGCACACCTATTAAATTAATTTAAAGTCACATCATAGGTTCCGAACCGTTGGGCCCTCTCAGCAAAATCATAAATCCTAGAATTAATTGTGATTATTAATAATAGTGCTGCTTAATTGAAGGGAAATATAGTCACAACGCGAGATTTTATGTAGGAGAAGTTCTTTTGGAAACTTTAAAACTGTAACGGGCTAATCTGGCTTAGCCCCGTTCAAATGTAAAACACGAATATTTTTTGTATTACAAACAAGTCGTCA
>CABFOW010002246.1:93353-108879 GCA_902141385.1 Timema californicum | reverse complement strand
AAAAAGATTAAAAGGGTAAACAGCGTAAATGACATGGAAAGGGCAGTCATTAAAAATGGTGAAAAGGTTATTACTTTGAAGTAAAGTGGGGAAAAGGGGTTTGTGGTAAAAAGGGTATAGATAGTAAATGATCGTTGAAAGTAAAGTTAATCAAAAATGGCCACAGGACAAAAAGGTCAAACATTGCAAAAATGCATTAACATGACAAAACAGTCAAAAAATTTCAAAAGGGCATAACTGGGCAAAATTATTAAATCGGGGAAGAAAGGGTAAAAATGATCAAAAAAGGGAAAGGTAAATTTATAAAAAGGGTATACGGGTTAAAAGTTGTACAAGAAATGAAAAATAAAACATAAAAAACTGCAAAAGGACCAAAAGGGGTAAAAAGGTAAATAAAGAATTAGAGGTCAAATGGGTAAAAGGCGTAAATAGGGTTGAAAGAGTATAGTAGATGAAAGGGTAAAAAGGTTATTATTTCCTTTGGTAAGGAGTGTAAAAGTTTTAAAAGGTGTTAAAAGGTTAAAATGGGAAGAGAGTGTAGATAGTGTCAAAAGAGTAAATGAGGTAAAAAGGTTTAAGATTATGGTTGCGGCTAGAAAATGCCAAAATAGTTTTGATTGGATTTAATTTTAACCTTCTAACAATGAATTATGTATTCTGTGACACTCTGCTTTCTTTTTTATTATCATCAACATGCAAGAGTTCAAAGTATTTTGTATAAAGAAGTTATTACTTAATTTTCTAAAAAAGTAAAGTTTTAGAGATCATGTGAGATGAAATGGAGGACCTACAGTTTAACGTGGGATCCGAAACATGGTGGAGGCCTGGCATTCCCCACATACATAAGTTGTGATTAATACACGTATTGTCAGAGGGGAAGGAAGGGTTTGGCAATCAAATAAATCCATGCCAGTACTGAGGAATGAACCCCGAACCCCCATCGCAGAAGCCTGACACCTTACCCCTAGACCACCAGGTCACCTAAATGTAGTAGTAAAGCTGTCTCATAGCTTTAGTATTTCTTCATTTTTGCGGCTTTTAATTAGTTTAAAAAAAGTTATATATATATATATATATAAATTCTGGCTTAGACGTGCACATGTTCGTGCGCAGGGATTACTAACATTTAAATTTCAGACGTATGTGAGGGTTATGTATCGCACACCGCTCATGACAGACATACAGAGAGAGACACAAACTTTTTATTGTATTAGTATAAACTATAGATTAATAAATAGGTTTTATGTTTTTATTTGTAGTTAAATTCCTTAAAAATTGTAAAATAGTAAAAATAATAATAATCATCATCATCATAATCATATACAGAGAGCAAACATTTATAATTTGAATATGATAAAGACTATTTTATGAACCAAACTAAATATATATTAATAAATAATATATTTTCTTGCTGTGTCGAGCTTAGATAAAGAAAACTTACGCATATAAGCATAAAAGTATATCTCAATACATAATTGAAACATGAGTTTTTATAATCATAATGCATTGTAATAAGCTTTCGAAATAAATTTATTCTAAATAATAAAGTTATTGAACAATAATATAAAAAGTGTGTTTAGTAATTAAAGCTTTCCCCTTGTTTTACTGGTAAACATAAGTGAGTCTAAATAATGTGAAGCGTAGAGCTCAAGCAGGTAGTAAGATGTGGTGCTATATATATATATAATGTAAAATAAATATAATGTAAAAAATAAAATATTGTCATCAAGAACTATAATATTATGTAAAAAATTATGTAGAAAACTATGTAGAAAATTTATGGGGCTGAAATTTACTGTAACTAGACAGTCATAGGAGGTACATAGAAGTACATATTTACTATAGTATAAATAATACATTGTGTCAGCTCGTAAGTGAGCTTTATTGACCGAGTGGCTACAGCATGTTGGTGAAAATGATGCCAACATTTGCGAATAGAGGGTGTCATGTGGTCCACACAAATAACCCTCCAGGAGTAATTTCAGATTTATAGATCATAACCGTTATTTCTTTATCCAAGAAGCTCCTCAATTGTCCTCACGAGGCTGAGTTGACATCGGTTCAACCTCACTGCTTAACAGAAAAATATAGAAGTGATCAAACCTGAGACCTCTGGATCTGTAGCAAGAAGCTCTTGCCACTAGATAACAGAGGTTGTCTATATTTTCAATATATTAAAGAAAAAATATTTTGAATGATACATACACATTCGTTTAATACATTTAGACACGTCTTCACATAGTCTACCCCTTACTTTTGATACACACACTCTACCATCATATATTTGATTCATCACTCGATCCACACCGTATCACCCATCCTATCAACACGCCCAAACCAACGTAAGAAGCATATTTCACATTGACCTATTCGCTTTCCTTTCAAATTGTACTCCTTAAGTTCATACGAGATTCATTCTATCCAGATTCACAAAATTATTTACTTGTTCTAAAGGTTTTCCACTAAAGTAAGCTGACAATCATTATGTGATTTGTACTAATTAAAAACTATCAGAATAGTTTTGGAGACATTTATACAAAGATCCATTCTGCCTGTCAACACAATCAAACGATTTAACACATTTGGCAAGTCACTTTCACTCTCAGATATTATTAATAAGGCATCATCTGCATATAGCAGCAAACTCACATTCCCATTGTCCATTCGAACACCAACTGCATCTTCCCAAGCATCCCTCATACATACACTTATCCATCAACATATTACACAAGCATGAGACATAACACAACATTGTCTAACGTTCAATGTCAAACCATTTTCTCAAAGCTCCAGCCTTACTAACAAAAGCTTTACTTTTTTCAAACACTGCCAAAATGGCACTTACTAATAATGCATCCACTTCACAATCTCTCAGAACGTTCCATAACATGCTCCTATTCACCCGATCATACGATTCCATATCTACAAACGCACAATACATTTACTACCTTACTGCCATACATTTCTCAATAACTCATCTCAATGCAAGTATCTGGTCTATACAAAATCTACCTGATATTAAACCACGGTACACACTACAAATATTGTCCGCAGATTTTCCCACACCCCATCAAATAAGACTCTCCCATAAATCTCGCATTTAATACTCAACAAACTAGCTGTCCTATAATTCTTACATTTACTATTATTGCCTTTGCATTTGTAAAAAGAAACAATGACAGCATTATTTTGGTCACTAGGTGATTTCGAAATTCCAGCACAAATATTGAACAACTCATACAATCTGGCAATAGGTAACAGGCCCTCACATTTAAGCATTTCAATTGTTATTTCATATGCACCCACAGCTTTGTCATTCTTGAACACTTTCGTACCTTTAAACACCTCAGTTTCGATAATTATTTCACTCATCATAACATTTTCTCTATTTTCTACTATTTTATCTACGTTTTCTCCACACAATCGCTCAAAATACTCACTCCGTTGCGCTGTTAGGTTATTTTCATCCCAGATTATATCACCATATTTATTCTGAATACCGTGGATATTTACTTTAACGATTTTTTAATTATATTTACCCACTTCCAGAACAGCTTCTCCTTTTATTCAAAATAGTTCTGCATTTTATTATCCTTCTTTAAATCTCATTTGCACCTTTCTCTCTTTAAATCTCATTTGCACCTTTCTCTCGTGTACTAATTTCTTTTCATTCATATTTTTCCCTTTGTATAAGTCTCACAACCTCTTACGTACTGTTTCTTTCTTCACAACAATCATTAATCTGTACATTTGTTTTCTTTTATCTCTAACGGCTTCTTTCCCCTGTTCATTCCCCCTTGCATCTATTTCTAAATTTCCCATCACCGCAACTCCACAAAACATTTTACGCGCACTCAATTACGGCCTCTTTTAATCTGTTTCAAGCACTTTAACTAACATAAGCATTTATTTTGATACCACACTCATGATCTTGTAAATTTGATTTTTTCGCCCAGCCAACTTTCATTTTCACATTCTTGTCTACACCCTCCACTGGAGCATAACCAGCCACCAATATAATTATATGAATGCCTATTTTCATACGTAACCATAGAAGTTTAGTTGATACCAACTAATACTTTCTAATTGACAATTTAGCTGTTGGTCTTAAGATTAAACCTTCTCCCAGATTTCCCCTGATCTATTCATCCACAATTGACCACAGTGCCATTTCTCTTGGTTTTTCATCCACACAGAATATAAATTATTTTTACGTTAATTTTCTCTATCAGTTTATTCTTTCAACCTCACACTATTCTCACACTATACATTCTAATAGTTTATGTTTTCGCCAGCCTGTCAACAAATGAGCCCTCCAGTTTTAACCTCAGCTGCCCGTCGTAGCTTCAGTCATCCAAGGCAAATAAATATTGCACATTTTCTTTAAGTATTTATTTCAGAGTAAACAAGATTACTAGCATTTATCGTACCCATGCCCTAAGCAGCATTCGCTTCGTGCATTAAGGATTCTGTATCAATAATTGGTGTCAGCACATTTTAGGCAGTATACCACAAGTACAATTTACATCATTTTTGACCATATATACAAATGCCTTTCTTTTTATTACCCCTATAATAATTTTATTTTATCTCAATTTGTAGTAAACAATGTCGTTATTTTGAATATTCATTTTCTAAGCTAACTAAAATACTTGTTAATTTTAACAATGTGACGTAATTAATCATTATAATACAGATTTCAAATTTATATTTCATAAAATGTCTTGCTTTGACTGTACCGATTGTATAGACAACACTGACTAGTAAAGTCCCAAAGTGTTTATCAAATTATAATTCCCTGAATATGACATTTAGTTCTCCTGTTTATATTACTTTCTACACAGGCTAGTTGCTTGAACTTACTATTGACGTAGGGTCAACCAAACGAGTAACGTGTAAGCTATGTAAATTCCCTGCTAATATGTTATAATTTTTACTGTCTTATTGCCTAGAACGGAACCGATAAGTACCAAGTTCCTAGTTGTCATTCATCACTGCAAAAGTGGACGCCCCCAATGCCAATAATTGAATTTGGAGCCCTTAGCCGAATAACCAGTGGTTGTGACCTCGCCTGGATTTTAATAATAGCTACTTATCACGGTACTAAGCCCAGCTCTTTGTCCAGGGATGTAATTTTCTTTGCTGCTTAATTAGGATAAAAATACTCTCCTCCAAATACTATATTAATGTTGAGAAGAATGCACCAGAATGAGGGGAAGAGAGATGTGATTAATCGATTTGCTACCCTAGAGAAGGACGATAAACTTTTTGAAAGAAACCTTTTAAACTTTAATTAAAAAATATCCAACGATAACGATTTAAGAAACGCTCTAGACATCGCTTTATGTGGAGATTTAATTTCAATTTTACTTTCCAAACAGAATCGATAAATACTTTTCACTATCATCAGTGTGCACGTGAGCTAAAGGCATGTTATTTGTTGGTAACAGACCGGAGTTCAAATATCAGCCGTGTGGACTCAGAGATGTACAGCATGCCTGGCATATGGAGGATACCAGGAGGACAGCTATACGGAGCCCCGAGCTGGATACATTAGAGTGGAAATTAAATAGTAATAGTCGAGAAATACACTCGGTCAGTAAGTTGTTAAAATTTCGCCTGCTATCAAGGAATGTGAAACTAGGAATATATAAAACAATAGTCTTATCGGTTGTTCTCGAAGGTTGTAAAACGTGATTTCTTACCTTACATGACGGGAAGACGCTTAATACGTTCAAAACTAATGTATAAAAATATTTGGTCCCAAAATGGATGAAACTAATGTAGATAGGAGGGGGATACATAATGATGAGCTAAATACTATTTACCAAACACCAGGATTTGTTAGGGTAATCAAATCTCGCATATAGCTCTGGGTAGTACATGCAGTGCGAATGGGAAAATCTACAACTATGTTCAGGGCAAACTCAATGGGAAGATACCATTGGGACCTACTGTAGACACAGATGGGAGGATAACATTATAAAGAACCTGAAATATATAGGGTATAATGAGAGGAACTTGATAGAACTAGTTCAAGATAGGGATAAAGTGGAATTAGTTGGATGAAATACAGAACTATGTCAAGATAAGGATAGGGCTTAATGAGGTGGACTGGATGTAACTGGCTCAAGATAGAGATAGATGGCATACTTTTGTAGTGCGGCAAAGAAATTTCAAATTCTTAATGCCATAGAATAGGTAAGTTTGTGGGTTCATCCTATTGCACAATAATGTAATATTATTATCCCTATCTTGAGCTAGCTAGATCCAGCTCACAAAATTACAGCCTTTACCTATGTTAAGCTAGTTATATCCAGTCCGGTCTCATTACACCCTATTCCAACTGTAGTGGCACTTTAGCTAGCACTAAATACGTGGACTACGTTTACAGGGAAATTAAATATGATAGGTTAGTACTTGAAAACATCAAATTAAAATGCATGTTGACATAAGAGTTTAAAGGAGCAAACAAACAAAACAAACCAAACACACATTTACAAAGTAATGACTAAAGCACAATCCATCATTTCCTATGTTGCCCGGCCAAATGGGCCACAATACCAAGTACAACAATAAGTTTAGTAATTGATACACTCATAGAGTGAACATGGCGTGAAGCGCCTTGGGTCTAAGCCCTCATGCATACTACAAAACTTAGCTGGATTTATTAACTATCGCCCCCCTCTTAAAAAGGTATTATTATACTTTCTAGAGTGAAAAATGAAACAAAGGCTAATTTAAGTTACTCCCTGATTGGGAGATAAAGACTACAAGCACAATATAGTTGCAATAGTGAGTTTGTTACAACAAACGTCTAAAGCATAACGATTAAGCAGCAAGGAATAGCCGCACAACATTTACGACTAAATAACCCTATTTTAAGAGCTAAGAATGATATGTACCAGTGAGCTAGCATTGAAATGTTAACCATCTAGCATAGGTTACATAAATTATAGAGAACTGTCTCTCTGTCCCAGCCATAGATACACCGGGGTTATCTCTTATAGAAAGAGGTCATTCAGGATTCTAGGCTTCTATATAGTAAATACTGGTTTGTTACTAATTAATACTGTCGGGGATCATGCATTTAAACACACCCAAATATAGGCACAAACTACAATTCAGATACAATTAATTGAAAATCAACGAGCTCTCATGCGGCTTCAGAAGGGAGTCGACCATGAACATCTAAATGGGTGCGAGCCACGTCAAAGGGGCAGTGACAAACCCACAAGTTGCGCACCTCAAAACAGGTGAACAACAATTCACATCGGTTCACAAGAACAACTAACAATATTACATAACTAGATCTCAATAACGTGCCTTGAACAACCTAAATTCCTCCTTTCCTATCAGGCGGCACTGTAGATTGGAACATGGTCATACAGGCCAGGGAGTTAGACACACTTCAATGAAATTATAGATCTAAGGTACCGAGTAGAAAAAAACAAGAGATATGAAAAATACCTCATGACGTGATCAACATGACTTTAACTATTAAAACTTAACCTAATTATACATAATAGAGTCGAAATACTTTATAGTGACAAACCCTCTTAAGTTAAGAGAATAATCCTAGCTAAATTACATGACTCGGAAGGTAGATCCTCCGACTCCTTCAGATGTAAATAAACACTCTATGATAAGTTTTGCTGTCCAGCCGGTGAGTCTGATGGCACCATCATCGTGACCCCAGTATCTTCTAGTTGCTGTACTGTTGAACGGAGACGAGAGACGTCAGTTGTCGAATACAAGATAGGGACTGTGCTTGTGTCCAGCGGACCCAGGCATTTTATACAAGCTGGGGGGAGGGGAGGAGGGAAATCTTCGGAAGGTTAGAGCAACTTCTCGAAGCTAGCAAAACATGTAGGCTT
Organism: Timema californicum; assembly: GCA_902141385.1. Lineage (NCBI taxonomy): Eukaryota > Metazoa > Arthropoda > Insecta > Phasmatodea > Timematidae > Timema > Timema californicum. The sequence goes on along the minus strand of CABFOW010002246.1, from coordinate 101,002 downwards.
CGGGCAATGATATGCGCACCCTAGCGAGCCATGATCAAATCCGATCAGTACACTTGGTGGTCTAGTAGAGAACGGAGTTGAATGGAGGTCAGTGCTTGTCCGTGCAACTCTTCCCAGGGAGCCTTTCTCACCAGGCAATGTTCCCAAGGCGTGGTATGTAACAAATAATGTTATAACATTAATATATATATTTAAATATCCATATATATATTTTACCATGGGAAGTCACTCTCTCTAGCTGGCGTAGTTTGTACGGGCAAGGACTGCTAAGACCGCTACGCAATATTAAGCTAGTTCTAACCAATTCACCTCATTACACCGTATTCCTAACTTGAGCTTGTTTTATCCAGTCCCTCTTATTATACCCTATCTCTACCTTTAGCTTGTTGATTGCCATAACAATGTGTTTTGATGAATACAGTGTATGTAGCTCACCAGCATATAACCTCCTCCACTCTAAATTAGCTTCATTACTTTTTTTGTACCAAATATTTTCTTTCTCTCTTTGTTCTCGTGAATCATAAATTTCTTATCGTACATAAAGAAGTTAATACTCCACGTTCAGCACAAAAACAAGCGATTCGATTGCTTGATTTAAGTACTGTTCTTATTATTTTGTATTTTAAAAATCAAAGTAGATCTACCATGCTTGATATACCAGTTTAAGAACCTTTTTCCAATAGTTCAAAAGGTTAGACTCCTAGTAGGAAGGTACGCTTGGAACGTACAAAAAACATTCATTTAATAGGATTCTGATGTGAAGGAACTTTTATAAATGACTAAAGTATATTTTGTGTTCAATATCGATATCCGTTTAATTTATTACTGATATTATGTGATACTTATGGATATTATAAATGTAAATAGGGATGGTTGCAGATCACATTATTCCACGAATAAATATATTTAAATGTTTCTTAGTAACTTTACAACTCTCAAAAATGTTCCATCCTATCTAAACCAGGCTGTATTTTGTTTTCAATACTGAGGAAAATATGAATGTTTATGATTTCATCAACATTTATATGATTTATTAAAAGTCATAGCTGCAGGATGATTGAATTGACGTATGCATATTTGAAAATAGATTAAGTATACTGTAGTAGGAATTTGGTAGGAATACACTTTTATAAAATACACTCTTATAGTAGAATACACTCTTTTTTTTGCAGTTGGCAAGTATAATATTATACTATAGTATTAATGTTATTTTATAACTATTAACAATATATATATAAAGTGATAGCTGCAGATCACATGACTTAACTTAGCAATATTTGAACATAGATTTAGTAAATTTTCTAGCAGCCAAATAGATTGTCAACCTTGGTAATATTCGTGAAAAGTTCTAGCCTTAGGATCAAATGTTCATGGGCTCAAACCCAGCTGAGGTTGATGGATTTTTCTTGAGCGCTTAAAGTCCGTGACACAACTTTATTTGGAGGGGAAGTCTCATGTCGATTGTGGCATGTAAAAGGGCTCTAGAAGGTATGTAAACATATCTTTCTCGGTAAAATTGGTAGGACCTTTCACTCTCACTCATATAAATTCTTGTGTGCTTATATAATCATTAGGTTCATCAAATGCACATTAAATATATAAAATAAATGTAAACAATGAAACAAAAGCGGTTCTTCTTATGATAATTTGACTGTAACTTTTGTAACTGTTTAATGCTGTTAATTCCTACCAAAAGTATAGTACAGTTTTTTTTGTTTGCTATTAAATGTCTTGATACCCTTCCATACTATTATTATTATTTTTACTGTGGATTCTGTCTTGCGACAGATCCATTATGCTTGTCAGCGAACTTAGCCCGTCACTACACCATGCTGTCTGTCTCCTCCTTCTTCTAACAGAATTTTATTATTTTCTTTGAGTCATCTAATATTTGAATCCTCCCTCTTCCTAAGTTCCTCTTTCCCACAAACATACCTTCTATTACGTCATCAAGAAGACAGTTCCTTCTAAGGATGTGTCTGTTTGCTTTCTATCGAATAACTACCTCCAAAATAGTTCTATTCTCAACCACATTTTAACTTAACAAATTGAGTTTATATGAGGAAGTCAGAATATATAAGAAACATGCCCACATTTTCAACTGAGGAAAAACATCCTACTCAGATCCGTCCAGGATTTGAACGTGGAACTCTCCATCACCATGAAAACATACTAAATGACGTCTAGTTCACGTGCTTACCGATGCGGTTTTTTAATTGTTAAATTAAAAGTACTCTATATTTTCATCTAAATCTTAACGGATTGTTATTCAAAATAAAAAGCGAATGGATATTTAAATGGAAACGAGGAAATTGTGAACTAAATTTACACTGGCAGACATTCCAAAATATGTAAAAGACTGACAAAATTTCTTCTTTTTTTCCTAAGCAGATGTTGGCTGAAATTTACACACACACATCCATGTCGTCCTCCGACCGATGGGCAGCAGCACCCTGCGTCATCTGTCATTGCGGAGGAGGGTTTTGACAACCTTGTCCTGTCACAATATGGAGTTGACGTCTGTCACAACGCGTCCCCAACTCATGACGCAGGCGCATTGTGCACTTCCCCCCCTCCCTCCCTTCTCTCTAACACACCCCTCACTTGACGATTGATAAGGACAGCAGCATCTCAGAGGATTAGGACTGCTATCAATACATCTCAAGTGACTCCTTTAGCCCTGACACAGGTTCGCTGAGGAAGGGGGAGGGGGGAAGTGGGAAGAAAAAAAGAGGTTGGGAAGAAACTTTTGAGAGCACGCACTTGCGATTCTAATCTGAATATTTTTTAAAAGTAGCAACAGGTGAAAAGACCGGGTGAAAAATCTTCACCCATTTATCTCTCAACTTCCTGAGAAGATAGCTCTATTGTTGACGACGTATATTGGTAAGAAGGGGGAGGCCAATGGGGAGGAGGGGAATGTCAGTAACACGAGAATGTTCATTTTAAAAAGTATTCAAAATATAGAAGGGCTGAAGTGGAATCTTGATTTTCTAATGTGGTTTGAGGACGTATTAACACAATAATACTTAGCTCCTAACCAGCCCCAGGGTGTAGTCGTCAGTGCATCTGGCTATCAGCCTAGGGGTCCTGGGCTTGATTCCCGGCTGGTACCTTGAGTATCTTTCTCTTTAGGGGAATAATCCCAATGGTCACTAGGGTTTGGTTAATTAGGGTTAAGCTACGTTAAGACTAATACTGACTCCACAACATCGTAATAACCATCATCACATCATCTCATGGTGGGCACGACGTGTAGAAAACCTCCTACGGTGTACCCTGTGCAACGCTCTGTGCCACCAGAGCCGCTAATAGTCTACATTCTTATTCTTATTATTATTAATATCACCGCGTCTTACTACCCATTAGGGTTGTATCCGCTTACGCTAATGTGTAATGGTAGGGTGATTTTGAGATTACATTAAGGATCCACAGTCTAACGTGGGATCCGAACCACGGTGGAGGCCTGGCATTCCGACCATTCACAAGTTGTGATTAATACACATCTTGTCAGAGGTGAAGGAAGGGTTTGGTAATCAGATATATATATATATACATATATATATATATGTGTGTGTGTGTGCCGGTACTGAGGATTGAACCCCGGATCCCCAGCACAGAAGTCCGACACCTTACCCCTAGACCGTCAGGTCACCTAATAGTCTACACATAAGGTGACCTAACGGGGATGTCAAAGTCCCTCCCAGTCATGGCTTATGTGTCATACGAAAAAAAAACTTAGTTCCCAAGTTATTATTATCATTATTATTATTGTATTTATAGATGATCAATGTAAGTGGAGCTATTGGCACCTGGGATCGCAGTTACAGGAAGCTCGCAACTCCTCTGATTTCACAATTCTTGAAGAGAGGATGGAGAGTCAAACCACGCTCTTTCATAAAGCTGTTTTTTATTACTACGTTAAGCACCATGGTTCTCAGTGGCTTAATTTAGGAGGTGGGAATGATTAATATGGTTTTTAGTGGCAGTGCACCCGCATTAGCTTGGAAAGGGGATGAAAAAACAGGATTAATAATACATATTTTGACACCCCTACTCCCCGTCAATACATTCAGGTCAGTTGAATGAATTTAAATCTTGTCTTCTCATTCACCAGGCAAACAAGTCAATTGCGAGGACAACATCTTATATCGTGCTACCACCGGTTCAGATTGTCAGATCTAAATTGAATGGTCTGCGTCTTATTCATAGCTCCTCAATGCTCTCAATCAAAGTTTAAATTGAACTTTGTGTTTGTACTGAATTAAATATAATATTACGAGGACTAAATACAAGGTTTTTATAGTTTGGATTGCCAGGAACGAGTAGATTGGGGCTTAGCTCACAGCTGGGCAAATGAAGGGTGGTTTTTATTAAATTGTTTTTCCCTTCCCCTTATTAAATTCGGGCTCTGTCTAAGGGAAACCATGCATGGTAAGCTTGCTGCCCATCAGGATTTTTGAGGGGTAATGACAGGTTTTGAGAAAATATTAAATAATACTCAAAACTCCAAAAATAATGTTATTTGCAAGGGGAGGGCTTTAAACACCTAAGTAGTATATCTAATATAATTAACTTATCAAATATAAATTAGCTATTTTGTAAATGGTGGTCAAATAGTAATAAAAATAAAACCAATAATGAATTAAGAAACTACAACTATATATTTATTTTTTTGTGAAGATTAAAAAAACATACAAATACTTCAAGTTATTGCTATCAGGTAGATCCCATGAATAAAAAGTGTGAATAACAGCCAGAAAATTGTCGTAACAAAAAAAATACTCTGTCTTGTTAGCTAACCAGTGGTTACAAGTCCAATTCAAACTACAGCGTCAAGTATCAAATTGAAGTCCAAGATGCAAGAACTAGGTAGGCCTATTGTTTTATATATATATATATATATATATATATATATATATATGTGTGTGTGTGTGTGTGTGTGTGTGTATGCAGTGTTCTTAGATCAAGCTAGAGACCGAAATTATGACAGCAACTATATGCATTATTTTATGTGTCCTGGCCCAATTTGCGTGAAAAGAAATGTTTAATTCGCGTGTTCACCGATGTGGGTCCATATATTTTCATTTGATTTTTAAGGTAGGAATGTAGGGTACGCGAGAAAAGGCCAGGTTATCGCAGTTTTTATAGAAATACTTTTTTTTTGTCAAAATAAATACATTATTTATTGAGTATAAACATAGAGATTAGTTTTCTTCATTTGGTGATATCAACTTATTGTTGAATATTTGTCATGAGCAATGAAGAAAAGAGCTGTCATTAAATTATAGAATACGCTTGAAAGATAGTCAACACTGTTGATTTCACCAAGTGAAAAAAATTAAACTCTTTGTTTGTACTAAGGCAATATATTATTTAATTTGAGCAAAAAAAAAGTTAATATAAAAACCACGAAAACACTAACCATTTCTCACGTCCCCTATATATCCACTTTAAGGTTTTCATCCGTAACTAAAATATGAATTGATGGTAGAATTAGCACTGCATTTGTCTTATATTAATCAAATTAGTCAACAAAAAATTGAAAACTAAGATATGATAGTTTAGCGATTATGTATGTATCCATATGGTTTTACTAAAATTTATGGTTGGCTAAATTTTTACTTTCTCATATAAATTATAGAAGATATCTTGATAGTAAAAAAAATAAAAAAGCTAAATTTTAATTAATCTTGACGTTCTATGTGCCCCCTAAATCAAAAGGTAGGTTCTACCATTCTGTCTGCTACCATATTTATTATGTCCCTCTCTAGGGCTAAAGCCAAAATAATGTTATGAAATTTGTCCAAACTTGATGTTTAGATTTATTATGCTCATAAAATGGTGTATTTTTTATTTTAGTCATAAAATTAGAGGTACTTTACAAACAAATGTTTTTTATATTCGAAACCTTTTGAAAATGGCATACAAATTTCTTCTCAAAATAGGTATTGGGGTGCGTTTTACATTATAAATAAAAATGTATCTAAGTTTTTCTAGATAAAAACACTTGATGGTAGTTTAATGATGAGTAATTACTGTATTTCAATATATATTAAAAAAGTTTATTTATTTAGAACCACGTCTTAATACCCGTTAGGGCTATAGGCAAAATATTTAAATGTTAGAAAAGGTCCGAGATTTCCTCGTACTAATGTTTTTACATTTATAAAGTGGTATTTAGTACACAGTATGAATGACATTTCAAAAGAGCAAAAAAATTTGCGGTCAACATTCATATAATATATTATTATTATTATTATTATTACTGACCACTGCAGACCACACTACTTAAGGTAGGGATCTTAAAATTATTTTTATTGGCGTTGTATAACTGTCTGACGTTCTTCCTAACACATTTCCACAAATGATGGCCTCACTTTGCCACGAACACAACTGTCAACAGTCCACCTTTAATAATAAAAGATGTATCTGATATCTAGACAAGTTATTAGTCTATATTCAGATTTTGTTAGGAATAACAGTATTTGGTGGCTATTATGGTTACTAAAACAATTTTAATATATTTGCACATAAAGTCATAGATATTATCAATACCTATAAAATAGCAGTATTAAAATACTAAAATATTATAATTGTTGTTCATAAAGAAATATGTTTGAATTATCTATACTGTTCTTGGCTCTTCCAACAAATATCAGCAATTAGATATACTTTCTTGTATCCATGCGTCAAGCTACTTTATCTGCAGTTGTCATTTTAGAGATAGCTTATATATACCTATCAAAAAACAATAATTAAACTATCATTTTTGGTATCAAAATTTTTTCTTTGTGTTTTCTAATAAGCCCTCTCGATGAAAATTGGATGTCATGATTCATGTTTTTCTCGATACCAATTCCTAAACATTTACTTTTTCAATATTTCTCCAAGCATCTAATGACAGATTAAAAATGTGGAATTTATTTAAAAAGGTTTCTTACACATTTTAAAATAAATGGTACGTTACACCACACAGGCTTTCTCTTATTTAATCATAAAAAAACATTTAGTAAGAGTTTGTAAGATTTGTGAAACAAAATAATATGTACACAAAAAAGCAAAAATCGATTAGTATAAACTTTTTCAAAAACACTCCACCAAAGAGAATATATGTAATAATATACACTGTTACAGAAACATTGAGAAGAGTCGAACATATCTGTCCAACAAAGAGTATAGCAATCAATTTCATTTTCAAAGACTTGAATAAAAAAATATAAGTTAAGTATAATTGCTTATAGCTCCGAACCATTGATTTTGTAAAAATATGTTTCAAACAAAAGAGTTTCATAATTTAATACTGTTACATCTTAACAATGATAGGTTATTTCGTATCTCAATTAGTTGTGGGAGAATTATAGAATTTGGAAATTTCTGCTTGTGTAAACTATCTTCTAAAAAATAAAATTTCAATTTTTATTGCAATGTTAAACAGTGTCTAGACAAAAAATGTAATAAAAATCGTTAGAGCCAATTTCAATAAACTTTTCTCCAGTAAACTACCCTTAATTTTAGGGCGATAAACCTAATTCAAAAAATCCCTCGTGAAAACTATATGAAAATCTAAGGTACAAATAAGTTATTTAACCTGATCAGTAAAATGGTTTCGGCTATAGACCAAGATACAGGCACACAGATGGTATAGA
>CABFOW010002246.1:0-93329 GCA_902141385.1 Timema californicum | reverse complement strand
AATCACAATACTTTCTCCACCCGAAGGCTCATGAAAAAGTTAAAACCACTTTTAAAAAGATGTTAATAGAAAAAAAACTAAACGAAGCTTTTATATTATTTTGATCTCCACAAGATCATTAGAAGAAATAGGCAAGGTTGATAAAAAAAAAACTAAAATGGGCACAATGGAATCTTACCCAGTTCTGAATACTACCGTTTCTTTTAGACACCATAGTTTTCAATTACTTGGATATTAGAGCCAAGATTCAAGATATTAATAAAGATTTTTAATTCTTTAAATGCCAAAAGTAATCAAGGTTAACGAGGGATCTAGTTTATATCCCCAGCATAGACTTGCGTACGTGGTTTGCCATCACACCCTAATATCTAAAATGATATCTTTGCTTTCTAATTTAGTCACGTGATGTGGTGAATTTTAAAACACAGATAGTATGAATTACGCATTAAACCTCGAATTGAGTGTTATAGAATGTTTAACTTTGTTTTGGTCGATTTCTGTTAGTTAATTGTGTATCTTATTTTTAAATTTGCATTTTTTATAATAAACTTTAGTGGTTGATTAAAATATAAAAATATATTTATGACTAAGCTTTATTTTAATTTGTTTGCTGATTACAAATAATGTTATTTATAATTGAAATTATCTTTCCTAGCTCCCCTTGGGGTCCTTTATTCCAGAAGGCAACACCGTACTATGCACAACCTAATGAGCTGAGATGTGCACGTCTAGTGTCCCTAACATATATATGAACACTTCCTGGTCCTTGTACCTAGACTCTTCAAGATTGAAGTCACTTTTCATTCATCCGAAGCTCGTATTAAATGAATCAGTCTCGTTGTGTTATTGGACGCCCATAGCTAAACACACCACTGGTGAGAGATGTTTAGAAGCGGGTTAGTGGTCCATTGAGGATCTCCGCCACGTCACGATGACTCGAGAGAAAGAGGGTTTGACCCAAAAGGTGTTTTTTTTGGCAGAATGGCATTGTCACTTTTCCCCTCGGAATGTCCCGTCGTTTGTCCATCGATAATTAAGTTTCATGCCTCGTTTAAGGGGATGAGATGTACAAAAATCAAACGGGCTCAGAGAGAATCGTCTGTACATTCCGTGTCATGAAAAGGTTTTTTCGCCCTAGAGAGTAGAGATAAGATTTAGGGCTATTTATATAAAGTCGATATTTGGACGTCATGCAATCCCCCATTTAAACTGAACTGGTTGCTATTCGCCTCAGTTTCAGCCATGGCGGGAATCAAATCTGGCAACGTCAGCTCAATAGCCAAACACGCTACCAACTGAGCTTAAGCTTTGAAATAAATATATTATTGAATTTTTCGTAATAAAATAAAATAGAAATCCAATAATGTATTTACTATATACTCCTACCAACTGCTATCCTAGAGAAAATAACTTTTTCATTTTGTTTAAATATAGTAGTTGACCCTGAATGCAAGGTAAAGTAGCTTTGAGCTATTCAAAGATGGAGAATTGCCTGACCCAGTGCATCCAACAATCCCGACATGTGAGTGCGTCAGATTTTAGAGAATCAACTACCCCATTATTAGATTACTGAAAATTAGCCTCATATCTCACAAATGGGAATTCATTTAAAGTGAATATTTTGTGTACTGTTATATTTTAACTCTGCAGAAAACCAACAACACGAACGGGTAGTAAGACGCGGCGATAAAAAAAAAACTATACAGTAAGTTCAAAAGTTTCTGTATGTGATACTCGTTAATTGTTTGATAAGGGATAAAGCCATTTTTAATTCAGAAACTTAAGCTTAGTTTGTTTTTATTTAATTCTTAAAAATTAGTTTGTATACGTGCTCCATTTTTTACTGCCCGTCTGGGCTGTTTGCATATTTCCAGTGATGGGGTAGAAATGAAGAAGGTATAGTTCTAGAAGAAATACATCCTAGTTTTTGTGGACGGGGAATGGGAAAACATTTAGGGGGAAATAGCCTCAGTGCACTCATAAAGAAAGGGATTACATTGTAATATTATACTTATTTCTCTATGGTACATTAACCCGGGATTTGGCTACGACCTTCCCCATTATTTAGACCAGGCCGAAATAGTGAGGCCTAAGTTCACGTTTCCACTGGTGCAGGTTTTAATATTCTAAAATATCTTATATAATATTATAATGCATCATTATTATGTTCTTCGACACTTGTAAATGGTTAAACTTGAACTAAATTATATGACCACATAATGCAATTGATAAATAAGTGCATGTAAATAAATACATATATTCGCTTGTCAATTGTTAATGTCTTAGTATAATAACAAATCTAATGTAAAATGTAAAAAAAAGGAGGGTGGGCATTTGATGAACCTCTTCATATCTTCAAAAAAAAACCTTCCCCCTACCCATTCTGAGTTAACTGTTTTGTTTATAATACTAGCCTAATACCCACATTATTGGATGTTTGTTATTACATTCTTTTAAAATGTCCGCCGTTAATTAAACCCCCAAATATATATTGTAAAACTAGGCAACGTTTATAATACCACAATTAGATAAAATGAGTGATAAAGGTCTTTACAAAATGCTAATAACTCTAAGAATACCTTTCAACCGTTCTGTATTTGCTACAAGGAATGTTATTTTTTTAAATTAAGTGGTGGGAATGTCACAGGTACATATCACATATTCACTAACTTAAAAAAAAAGTAACTGGCCTCAAATATTTTTTATAATTATTACTGACGACCTAATTATATGATTGAAACAATCTATCTCTTAAACGAGGATGCTTTCTGCAGAGTAAAACTAAAGTAGACAAACATCCACGCAAATCGAACGTTATGCTTAAAAAATGTACTTCTGAAAATAAAATAAAAAGTTAAAAACAAAATGCCACTTTATTTTATCGAAAACTTCACAATTAATGGGTTTTTACACCCTCAGCTCCCTCCATACCACTCCACCTCAAATGCAAAAAAGTATAATTTATTGCTTTTCTCACGATTTATTTTGTTCTAGCTTTCCCCCCACTCTCCGCGTTTTAACACCCATCTGAAATATTTGAATGTTGAAACTAATAAGATATGAATGAGAGACGTTAAATTTAAAGGAAGTGTAAGGAAGGGGGGGGGGTGAAGGGAGGAAGGGTCGATAGATAATTTATCGTTGTTAAATTGAGTTTGTTGGGTTTATTTGTTTGGTCAAATATTGGTTTTCTTGTGTTTGTCCGAGAATTAAACTATGGTAAGCCGCTTATATACTGTAGGCCTACAGACAATTACATACATATGTGTATATATGAATACCTGGATCAGCAGTCTTCCTTTTTAAAATGTCCCTCTTTAAACAATCTGGAGTGTTGGTGACGGGGAGGTCAAGATTCGAATCCTGACCTAGTGTAATGTTACTAAATTATTTTACACTACTCACCATATCTGCAAATGCTGGTACATTACTCTAAATCATACCTTGCTATTTACCAACCCATTAGAGTAAATATGCATATATCCCGAATGGACCGCAAGAAATGGTTTACAGCTACTGTAGGAAAAAGCCGCTCTTTCACAGTCCATTAATCGAGATTCACGAAAATCACATCAAAATTCACCTTCATGCATGCCTAACTTGGAAACCGTGAAATTGGTATTAGTTAAAATAATTACATTTCAATTATGTTGCATTTTTATAAATATTGTAAAATAGTTTCACTGGTCTCGATTCCGTTGTTTTCTAAAGTAGAATACAGAAAGACTCGTCATGACATGACGTTTGGTTTGAGATGTAATACCTGTCATAGCTACACTCTATTTCATAACAAGAGCCTTATTTTATAAATAAAAAAGTAACATCTATGTTCACGTATTCATACGTCAAGTCATATGTTATGTAGCAGTCACTGTGATGCCACGCCACGCCTTTCACCCTCCCGCCCACCACCCCACAAAATAGGTTTTAGACTTCCACTCGACAGGGCCAAGGGCCTTAATATTATTTGGGCCTACAGTTATGTAGGCTAAGCACACAAAAAATAATAGTTTAGTTTTATAATGTAGACAAAATAGTTTTGGATTACAAAAAACACTTAAAACTATTTCAAACTGTGCTAAATTTATTTTATTCACTTTAAATAATTGATTTGAAATTATATGGAACTATACATATCAATAATTTATTATTCAAATCTATATTCAAAATTACGATATTTAATATCCGAGCGGGTAGTAATGTTGCACCCTCTCTGAGTCCTAATACTACTCGGCCATAAAAAGTAATAATAGGGAAAGGATGAACTTAACATACATGATGAATGGAAATTATAAAAAATATAGATTCAACAAAATGAGCAGTTTATTAATTTAAATGACAATAGCGCAGATAACAACAGATGGTCTCATTATATCATTATGAGTACAGTTGGAAATTATGCTCGAAGCAAACAACTTTATATCATTAAAGTTGCGCAAGTGTTTTAACCAAAGGAAACCTGAAATCCATCATAATATTGATGAACCAGTCTATATGAGACAATACCACAGCGTATATATATATATATATTTAAATGCGATACAAAATTATAAGGGCCAAATGGGCACCTTGATATGGTTCCAAAGGTATCGTAATTCACAGAAAACGATATCATAAATATAAAGTAATTTAAATTTGACGACCACACAACAGTGTTTACAAAACGTGAGGGTTTGACTACCAGACCTAAGCCAAACTCCTACGGGACTATCCGATCTGACTGAGAATATGGGACACACAGTTCCATCAATTAACTACACATTAGCTGTTCAAACAGAACTTACGTTACAATAGATAAAAGTTCTCCTAATTCAAATTCCAATAAAAAGTTACTTCACGTTAAGTTAATTCAAACCATAATTTTAAATATGAAAACTTACTTTAAAAAAAAGGGAATACTCTACAATTCCAAACAATTAAATATTAACATGTCAACTTCTAATCAGCACGTAACTGAGGATATTTATGATAATAAATACATAAGCACAAGTCCAGCACCCGAGCGGCGACATTTTAAAGATAGAGTATTTAAATTAAATTGACGATTAAAATACGTTAGATTTTGAAACTGAATATTGTATGCAAAAGGTTTATAGTTGATAAAGAAGTTAGAGTTCATAACTCCTCTCGTCTAAGCGATGATTTTGATACATATTACAAGTATTTCTCCAGCCATTATTCAGGTCCATGACAATGGTCTGTCGTCGATCGTCATCGTAGAATAGTCAAGTATGGCATGCTGGCACAGCCATTATATAGCGATTTCGTTGTTCTGGAAAGGAAGGTGGGAGTACACAAAATACACGCATGATGACGTCAACGATGCCTTGAAACAGTCACGTAGACCATTGTTGATTCCATTCGCTCCATCGGAATATCAGTGAATATCTCCAATCACCCGATGTTTTGAAGGAGGTTCCTCTAGCATCCGTCAGAGGTCGGAAACATAATTGTCGTCTAGTTGAAGTTGATAGTTCTTGGCTAATTTCACGCTAGTACAGTCGGAGTGCCGGGACTCTTGTTGACCCACTGGATCTCCCGTGACCCACTCGCCAGTATAGGACTCCAGGTGCCGGCCAGCCTTGCAGGATTCTATTGTGAACAGATTAGTATTGTAAGTACATGAACAAATTAATACTTAGAATTGGATCGAGTAATGAAATATATTGTGCCGCCTCGTATTTATTATGTCTTCTTAGCCTACAAGAACTACAACAGAGAAACATACTATTGTAGGGATCCCAATGGAGTTGAACTTATATTGGAGCGGGTAGTATGCTTTGATGCGATACATCTATTTACGTTAGTATTGGGCGGGGTACAGATGTAACATACCACGTAATGTTACAGTAAGATTTATTTGTGTTGAACTGTCGAGTTGCAAGGTGTAGTGAAATCCTTCTACATCTCTGTTTAAAAAGACAACGCACTTTCTGTGGAAAGAGACGCACCTGGATGACCTCACCCCTTTTCTTTTAGGAAGCTTCGAGAAGGAAATGCTCACATCTCCTCACTACTGGTGATCCTTCCTTCTTGACAAGAACACGTATAGCTAAGATTCATTTAACGCAATAGTCGGGCTTTTATCAAAATATAAAATGCGTGTGATATCTAGCTAAAAGTAAACAGTTCATTCATTTAAAATTAAAATAAAAGACTATAAAAATCACCAGAACTTTTAATTCATAAAATAATACAATTAATCATCACAATAATATCACCCTAACGATGGCGTATAGACATTTATTATCAGGCTAGCGTTTTAATTACTACAATTGTAACCATTTTTAATTACATAATCTAATAAATACTGCTTAGAGTATTTCTCTAACCCACATAAATACCTGGGAGAATATCAGATTTTTAATAATTTAAATAGACAATACATTAATGTTTTTGAATAGCTAGTCTCAAATAGCCAGTATATACTTACATCGGTGGGCACGCGAATTAAACGTGGGGCTCATCTGGTCCAGTTTTTCAGTGTAAGGAGGGGAGGGTTTGAACTCCAGCTGGATGTACAAAGAATGGAGTTTTCTAAATTGGTTTCCTACATTCCTTTACCTCAAATGCGGTTACATCTCCTCTCAATTTTATACTCATAGTCCAAACGGTTATTAAGACGGTTTAAAAACGTGTAGAATATAATATTTTTAAAAATGTTTATATAGGCTGTGGACTGCAACACTCCCTGAGTTTATCAATCTGGCTCTTTGAACAATTTGACCACTGGTCTAAGGAGTCACTTGGATTTCTAGCAATAGACTAAATCACCAATAACGGGACAGTTAGGGTTTGAATCCTTGTCTGGCGTACTGAGGTCTTTTCCCTAAATATGTTTACTCTCTCCCTTCACGCAAATTCAGGTACAATTATATGTTAAAGTGTCATCATCACGAACACATTAGCGTAGTTAGTACGTATGTGTGCCACCCGAACAGTCAGTATGACATGGTGCTAAAAACAAATAAGTAATGGGATGTGATATTCCCTTGTTGCGTCCAGGCCATTTCCTCGGCTCGACTCCTAGCCAGGGAGTCTGTGAAAGCACGTCTGACAGATCCCTCGCGTCATTGTAAGGCAAGTCTCCACTTGGGTTATATCTCCAGTTTCAGAAGGTATCTAGGTAGGCCGTCATGTCCTAAAACCCTGTCACTTCTGCAAGACCGTAACAAACCTGTGGCTAAATACGGCGACACTACCGCGGGAATAAAACATTTTACAGACGTCTATTTTTCTTTACTTATTTTCGTCGCTACCGGACACAATCCTCGTCACGCAATGGAAAGTAGAGCGTTTTAAAGGTTCGTAGGGAGGAGGGAGAGGGTGGAATTAATCAAATGGGGCGACTCACTTAATTTACATAATACACTCACCCTTTCTCGAAATCTCGATGCAAAAATAGCCAGTATCATTTATTAAAATGTTAATAATATTGCAACTTTTTTTCATGGGTTTTACAACAATTTCACGTTTTTTACTTTACATTATTTGACAAAGAAACCTAATCAATTTGAATTTTTAAACTACGTATACACCTTGTTTTTACAGGCATAAAGTGATTTATATCCAATCATACTAGTATTCATGTAATTTAAGGCGTAGAACTCATAATACATCGAATTTCCAATGATGCGAAGGTCAGAATTCAAAATACAGTGAAAGTAGTTTATCGTTGTGGGCTTTTTTTTTATCTCCTTTGCAGGTTTTATCATTCATTTAATCTACAAGTATGGATAAACATACATTGTATGTATATATTTAAAAAATATAATCTAATTTGAAAAATTCCCTTCTAGTGAAAGTAATTACAAA
Organism: Timema californicum; assembly: GCA_902141385.1. Lineage (NCBI taxonomy): Eukaryota > Metazoa > Arthropoda > Insecta > Phasmatodea > Timematidae > Timema > Timema californicum. The sequence goes on along the minus strand of CABFOW010002246.1, from coordinate 85,514 downwards.
CTCAATAGTTTTGAGTCTACATCTATTTTGAAAAATCAGTACACTTCATTTCGAATTAACATACATGTGTAATTAGTAAACTTCCCTTAAGAAAATCATTAGATAGGCCATGTAAGAAAGTAAATGTTATCCGATACTTAAAACGCAAATATTACTAGCATGTAGGAATTCCTAAGTCCTTAGCCATTAAGCATATTTAAATCTAGGAATAGGGAAACTGTATCGACAATTTATTAATATTGATATTTTACTTTCGATACGAATGCGACACGTTACTAATATCGATATTTTAATTTCGACAGCAATAATTTTTTTCCCTCGATATTATTGTTTTAATACTTTTATTCACATGAGCTCCGAGAAAAACCATCTATATAATTAAATTCATGTGAAGTTTGTTTATCTATAGCCTACAGATTATTTCTCAAATTTCTCGATAATGTATAGGCCTAAAGCTGAAACTTGCTTATCACACTTATTATTTGTTGTAGTTAGCTACTCCAACATTATTATTTATTTTTATTGTATTTAGCATTGCCTCTTACTAACCCGTTCGCGTTTTACGCTTAAGTATTAATTACTATAATGGATCCGGAATTAAGAAGGCTGAATTTAGACGAAAAAAGCCCACATTTTCGTGGAGGGAGAGAGGGAAACTATTTAGGAAACCCCCCTCCCTAGTTTACCTGACCGAGATTCCAATCTCGATCTCCCCGTCCTCGTCAGTCTAGCTCCCCATGACTAGCGCGTTAGATAACTACGCCATCGAGCCGGGTCCCCCAACAGTCTTAGAGCTGAACATTTCTCAGGGGGGATTTAGCACACCATGATCACGTGACTTTGAAATATCCCCTCTTTATGAGAAGAATTTTAAACGTGGAAAAAATAAATCCCGATAACGTGGTAGAGCCATTGACCAAAATTATTATACCTTATATTTTGAAAAGTCTATAAATAGAGAGAGAAAATAAAACAACGATCAGGAACAGACTTCGAGTGAAATCCGAAATTGTGTGTTGCTATGATCTATGTGTTTGTCTAAGTAATGTTATCATTTTAAGCCCTCTCTCTCTAATGAGATGATTAAAAGTTTCCGCTACTGCGTTCAGGAATGAGCTCTACCTATATTATCAGATTGTTATTACAACATCATTATTTGTGATTTAATATGCAGAATAGGAAAAACTATATTTCTTATTAGAAGCTTTGTTTACTATTACCAAATAAGTAGAATATTCTAAAAGATAGAAAATAAATCATCAAAACTTTCGTACAAGAAAAAACACTAAACACCTTTATAAAATCCCTATTTATTCTTCTGGCATCAGCCTAACACCTTAGTTTAGTCGATATCATGTTTGTCTACTGAGCTAAACGTCCCAGGTTCGATTCTCGGCATGGCCGAAGATTTCTCATTGGTTGAAAGTGGGTTTAATCTTTCTCAGTGATGAACGACCGGGTGCTGGAAGTTGTGTCAGCTCTAGACTTAAGTTACCAGAAATTAGTAGGATATTGATATTTTTTATTCTCATACCAAAAATGAGTAGGTATCGCTACTTTTCTTTCGATACCAGAAATGAGTAAAATATTGATACTATTATTCCGATACCAAAAATGAGTAAAATATTGATATTTTTCTTCCAATATCAAAAATCAGTACGCTATCAATATTTTTCTTCCAATGCCAAAAATGAGTAAGAAATCGAATTTTTTCATCGGATACCAAAAATGAGTAAAGGATCGATACTGCTTTCCCAGCCCTACTTGATATGCTTCCGTCCCAATTCAAACCAGACGAGTGACGTCATAGTGTCGGCAGTGTCGACAAGAGTCAAGTTAACATATTTATTATTTGAAAATGCAAAACAAATGTGGCATTTATTTCCATTTTAAAGGAAAAGGGGTGACAGGGAGAAGAGGGGTTCTTTTATATAAAAAAAAAAGACTTTATCTTATCATTAGTATTCATAAAACCACACTCCCACAGACGCACGCACGCGAGCGAGCGAGCACGCACGTTTTCTAGTACTATAACGGGCCGGCGCGTGTACTTACAATTGAAGTTTAACGTTGAAAACATTGTTATCTTACCTGAGAGGCAGCAGAAAGGTTTGTGGGGAGAGAAAGGGGTGAAGTTTCACGCCCCCTCATGCCACGTGATACAGCGCTATGTGATGGACAGGTAAAGGGGCTTTAATGTTCTCGTATATTCTCGACCCTATAGACTTAAATGCATACGTATAGAGATCAACGTGACGATCCCGACGTAATGTCATTCCTTAGAGATGGATTCAAAGAAGAAGAAAATGCAGGTTTCAGACAAAAGTTGCGCGGGATTTAAAGAGAATAGATTGAAATTCTAAAAATTGTATTATTAAATTGATATTTCAATCCAAAATTTTGTAATTTATTACACCGGATAAAGTATACTGTGTTGAAATGTCTCCAAGCTTTTATTCATATTTTAGAGAGAGTTTGTTGACACTGGCAGATGTCCTTTATTTAGATTTGAACAAACTTAGAAACCCTAATTACTAATACTATTTTATATTGTGAAAAACAAATTAAAAAATGTTATAAAATTGCCTCATGGATCCTGAGATAGCTAAGATTAAGCCCAGTTTAAAACTGTTAGCCCAGTTACTAACCCAGTTTAAAAACGCTGCCTTAAGCCATGTGAACATTGTTGCGGGATTGAGCTATATGTTTATAAAAGTGGGCACACAGATATAGACGTCAGTATCGTATATTCTAGTTCGTAATTGGTAGGAATATCGGGGTTCGAAACCCAGCTTGATACTCTGAGGTTTGTGTTTGCCTAAATATATTACAATACATATCCTCTTAACTCTGAGGCCTTCCTCATCGCTACCCTAGTAATGTAAATAAGCGTATGGCCCAAACTACGGCGATCTGAACTAACACCTAGGGGACTGAATGTTGTGTCTGTTATAGAATTAGGTCAATTTATTAAGTTGTGGTAATAAATTCAGTCAATTCCGAAAATGCAAATAAATGCCTCAAATACAAATTTTAAAAATATTTTGCTATCTATATAGGTTAATATATCTAATTTATAAGCCAATTCCAGTAATTGAAACGACGAGAAAACGACTGAACTGATTTTGACAAACGAACCTTCATTTTAAATTTTAGGGGTCCAGAATGTCGATAAAGATAGTAGAGTTCCACGAAAACTCGTTATTCTTAACGGATTTCTAGTTTCCTGCTGTGTGAGTTGTTGTTCATCTGTATAACCATTGTTCGTTTGGATCACTATGATTTATGTACGATGGTATAGCAGTAAATAAAATATTTCTCTTTGACTAGTATTAATAACCAATAATTACTTGAATGGTTTGTTTGGTGCGACAAACAGATAGAGGACTGGGTGAGGGGTAGTTTTAAAGTTACCATCGTGATGTGAAGGAGAAAAAATGTATACGTTTTGCTTAAAATTAAACACTGCAAGTTCAAAACCTATATAAACTAGTCTTTGACGAGTAAGTATTCAGCTATAAAGTCGAGTGATGCCTCATTCTAGAGCCACTTCGGTGGCTGCGCTATAAAACGCGCTACTCTTGTAGCAGGCTAGACTGCCGATGACGAGGAGATCGAGGTTCGAATCTCAGTCTCGGGTGTACTGAGGGTAGTTTTTCCAAAATAGTTTTCCACTCTCCCTCTATGCAAATGCAAACTCATTTCTTCTATATTTGACCTTCCCGATTCACAACCCACTAGCGTAATAATTACTTAAGCGTATAGCCCGAACGGGTAGTAAGATGCGGTGATAAGTATTATTATTATTACTAGCGTAATTAGTGTAGCTATAATCGTATAACCCAAATGGGCAGTAGGACGCGGTACTAAAAAGAAAGAAATAAGAAGCCTCATTCTATATGACCTTTCCCAGTAAATAGTTGTGGGTACATTTTAGCGAGATAGCCTTCAACCATCGCTGTAACGATACACTAGCATTAATATAAAATGTGTTCTAGAACCCCCCACACACTTCTAAGCTCATTTGATATAAAATGTGTTCTAGAACCCCCCACACACTTCTAAGCTCACTCTCAGCTACGCCCCAGTAGGTCCGTCGTGTCAAGGCAGGGGATGTCTCACGGCGGATGTTACCGGCTGTGAAGTTGAAGGTGGATCGGCCGGTCCTGTCTCTGTGACGGCGACATCCACTCCTCTTCGCCCCCAGACTTGAGAACACGCTTCCTCTACACAGCACACGTTGGACCACATGGCTCTAGACTACAACTAGGACAGCGAAATAAAACTTATCAGAGGATTACAAATCATCTGTGTGTGACTCAACTAGAGAATAAACGTTTTCTGGTTTCTTGTCCTGCGTTTGTTCGGATCCGTACGGATTGTATGCACACATCATTTGCGCTAGAAAAGGATGAAGAAGGTAAAATATTAGAGGAAATGTACCTTGTTCTTTCTATTGCTTAGAGGGTAATTGAGAAACCATTTAATGAAGAGCCAACCACAGTACACCCAGCCGAGGTTTGAAGCTCGATCTCCCCGTCACCAGAAACCCAGTTAACTACAAGAGTTACGCGTTAGACCATGTAACTACTGATGTGGTTTGTTAAATACTAGAGCTATCGCAAAATAAACCATACATTATTTGATTGTGCTGTAAAATTCTTTGAAAGGGAAAATAATTAAATTCAGAATTTCAAACATATATATGTATACCCATCTAAAAATGTACCCGCATCAGTGGCCAAGGGGTCATGGTGTCAACTTCATCCGGTCTGATTTGATGATGACGGAAAGGTCGGGGCTCAGATCTCAACCAATTGTACTGAAAATATGCTTTAAGTAATTATTTCCCATTTTTCTTCCCTACAAATGCGAATACATTTTTTCTATTACTCTACTGCTCTCATAATTATCCTATTAGTGTAAATTTGGACATACACTGTAATGGTAAGAATATGCGACTCATATATTTTTTCGATGCATTTTAAATGCATATTTAGGTCCTTACACATCATATTTAAACTAAGTGGTTTTATTTAGCTCGAAGTACAAGCTCAGAGGGTCTTTTTTCTAGTCCTGGGACCATACTTTTCGTGAACCTTGAGTTCTTCTTATCTCAACTACTTGGTAATTATTCTAATGAAACTAAAACCCAGCGGCAATTCAAACCAATCCATTCCCAAAGGTAGTCTGGAGATACGTTAATGGGCCTACCTACATAGCGAGTTATAATATAACTAAAATAATTAAACAATAGCTATCTAAATATAGGCTACCTACCCAAGTTATCTAATCATTTCAATCCATGATAAATATAATATCATCTTGTTTTTAGAGAAAAACTTATTTTGCCGTCATCCGTAATACCCAAGTACTATCATTACTTTAAATTGTTTCTGCCAAAAAGAAATTAATTATGATCATAATTACGTGGTATTCATCTTCTAAGTGTTTTTCTTATGATCGCGTCTACTACCCGTTCGAGCTATATGAACATGTACGAATTGCTCTAATTAGTTAGGGATGATAAAGGTTGAATTTAGAGGAAGTGTACATGCGTGGAGGAAAAGTGGAAAACAATTTAGGAAAAACCACTTTCAGTACACCCAACTGAGATATAAACTCCGAACTCCCTGTTGTTGGTAGACTAGTCTAGCTCGTGAGAGCAAATAGTTGAATGATTAAAAGTTTGATATCCAAAATTATAATCGTTATTCATGTTTATGTTACTTTTGAACATGTTGAATCAAATAAATATCTCAAATTTTAATCTAAGCTCCGTTTACAAACAAGTGGGGACATTCATTTCTTAAAAGTATGTATTAAATTTTAATTCAATAATAAATTACACAAATAAAATTATATATTTGACGTAATTGAACATATATATAGGAATATATTTATCAATGTTCTGTGTGTCCCCTTCAATTTGTAGAGGCTTGGACCTATTAATGCATGAAAACTAACCACTTTGACCAAGAATGGAAAATATTTTGGTTTCTCAGTTAAATCCTTATCACAGTTAGTAATAAAACCATAATCAACTGTGACAGATATTACAGTAATTTAAGGAGAGCGTTAGCTATGAATCGATCACTGATCGAATAGCAACTTAGCCTCTAACAGCTGGAACTATAACAAATACAGACTCAGCTTTATTATCTGAGCGAGTTTGTCATAGTTTCCAGAAGAGATTATAAATGGCTGAGGAAGGTTGTTTATAGGAGTGGAGAGAGGATGGTAAAACCTCGGTTATATATTATTTTAAAAATGTCATTGAATCAGTATGAGACTTCGCGTCACCGGCTATCCAGTTTATTGAAAAACTTACGCTCTAAACTGCGTGACTACAGGTGTGGGTTTTTTTAGTGGATTTTAAAATTAGCGATTGATATAAATACATGACATAGAGACTATCTTATTTCTAGAGTGAACCATTAATTAATTATTGAGGTAGTTAAATATCAATTTAACGATTTAAATGTTTTACAGCTGCATCTGATAATCGAGTCCAGTATTATTAGGTCACTATACAAACACACCCTTGACTGATCTAAACAGGGGTGGATTCGTGATTTTCACTATGAGGGGTGCGGGTACTCTCACAGGATCGGGTCGGGGGAGGTTTCCCTAAAGAAATGTTGACAGAAAAATACTTCAACATTTAAGAATTAATCTTAAAGCAATTTTTCAGTGTAGCTCTAGACTTGAGAATAATCCTCAAATGAAGGGCATGACTCGAAAATTGCAATTAGTATTGAAATTTATTAAAAATAAATAGAACATCAACAAACAGTGATTATTAAGAGGGAACTAAGTTTAAACATTATAATAATATTTAGCACCGCGTCTTACTACCCGTTCGGGTTGTACGCTTTAATTACTAATTACGGTAATGGATTAGGAATTGGGAAGGTCGAATTAGAGGAAGTGAGCCCACATTTGCGTGGAGGGAGAGTGGAAAACAATTTTAGGAAAAAACTCCTCCAGTTCACCCGACCAAGATTCAAGCCTCGATCTTCCCGTCCTCAGCAGTCGAGCTCAACACGACAAACGCGTTAGCCAACTACGCCTCCGGGGCGAGTTTAAACATTATAACAACTATTATATAAATAGTTTTTAGCTATTCAATTTATTGGACAAAATAGATGGAATTATTCAGATTTCAAGCATTCAAACTTTAACTCTATAGTAAAGCTAACGTTGTTATTTCTCATTAAAAACTCGAAATTTTATCACTAAGCCAGACTAGCATTGTGTGTGGTAATATTCAAAGATTTTGTTTAAGGCACGTTATTTAAAAGATATTTATTATTATTAATGAAAATAGTAATGATAAAAATGAATAAATAAATTTAAACCTAAGCAAGGTGAGACAGTAAGCTTAATATTTCGCACGCCACCCGCGCCCCTCCTGGATCCGGCCCTGTATCTAAGGCATTGAATGTCTTGCTAGCTTCAAAGTGTATGGTAAATTTCTCATGTAATTAAAAAAAAGTACAAGCATGGTACACTATGATACAGTAATAAAATAAAACTATTAAACCAAATATTTCTTTTTGTTTACTGTTTAGTCAGAAATAACGCCAATTATTAACATTTTATAATATGCGTATGTTTTCTGTTCACTTATATCATCTTGTATCATACATTATTATTGTTATTATTATTGTTATTATTATTATTAGCACCGCGTCTTACCACCCGTTAGGGTTATACGCACTTACGCTAATGTGTAATGGTAGGGTGATTGTGAGATGAAATGGAGGACCTACAGTTTAACGTGGAATCCGAACCACGGTGGAGGCCTGGCATTCCCCACATTCACAAGATGTTTGTATCATATATTCTTTTTTTCCAAATTAATAGCACCCTTCAATAAGGGCCCATTTTATTTCTTACCAACCGAGATATCAGATAGGTCTACACAATTAAACTCAAACCAGAAATCGCATTCAAGTGCAAGCTTTCTGCATTATTCACTATGAAAGAGCAAAATAAGGATTATACGGTGGAATACATTTTTCGTTCTAATCTGTTTTTAAATTTTTGTTTGAATACGGTAAAACTGTATCAATGATCTCAGGTCGAGTATTTAACCCGCTTCGGGGGCCGCATGGTCTAAGTAACTGTCAATTACGGAAATATTTAAATTCAAACCTCGGTCGAGTGTACGGAGGGTGGTTTTTCTAAGAAAATGTCCACCCTCCTTACCCACACATTCGAGTAATCTTCCTCCAAATACAACATGATAATAAATAAGCATATAACCCGAACGGGTAGTAGGACTTGATGCCAAATAAAATAATATAGAACCCAGAACACCTCACCGTGACGCGAAGTCTGTTTCAAGCTGTATTACTTACGTTATGAGTGGTCTACTAAATTTAAATTTGCCACCTAGCTTCCTTGAATGTCAATACCCTTTTTAAGTAAAATTTAATTTCAAACCATAGTTTTAAATTAAAATACAATAAAATAATATCACTACTAATTAGGTGGTAATTAGTATTTTTAATGTAATCTAAACTTTCAACAAAATTAACTATAATTAAAATATGAGTCCTGGACACGGGAATTGTACCTGTGAAATTATTCAATTCTCCCCTTCCTCCTGGACAGATCGATGGTAAGAGCGCTAAGCCGAAAGTTCTAAGTTCAACACTGTGTTACTTCTCAAATGTATTTAACCTTATTGAAAAAACAATATTTAGTGACAGCTGTATCTGTAACTAATTTAATTCCCATCACATTAAAACTAAGCTGTTAATTATTGTGTGATAAAAATGTTTGCCAAAATATTATATTTATTATGTCCAATGAGTGGCGCATTATTAATGGTTGTGCTCGAATTTTTTAGAGAGGAATAATGGTATATTTATTTTCTTATCTTTGTGCAGGAAAAATTCAGGAGCCGGTACAAAATAAACAACTGGTTTACTTTAGCAGATTATTAACAAACAGGCGAAGCCATTGTAGTGGGGATTTTCACACAGGAATATCTTGGCTACCGTTTACGTGAAACAAGCTAATAAAACATACCAAAATTTGAAAAACAAATCTCCATTCTGATAAAAAATACTCCACTGTCATCAAAGGCATCCTTTGGGAACGGATGCAAATTTTTATTACATTTTTTTACAATGTGAAGAGATTAGTTCTTATTTTATATTCTCATGACCTTATGCTGTATATCACCTGCTTTGGTGGCCCCATGGTCTAACTCACTATTCTTGCAGTAGATTAGATTGCCGATGATGGGGAGATGGAGGTTCGAATCAGGTGTATTGAGAATGGTTATTCCTAAATGGTTTTCCACTTACCTTCAACGCTAATGTGGGTACACTTACTATAAATATAACCTTTCTAATCCATAAAACCATTTGCAAAACTAGTAAATAAGCGTATAGCCCGAACGGGTAATACAACGCGGTGCTAAAAAAATCGACCATACTCTCAGGCTTTTTGTACAAGGCGCTAATCTCATAGTTTTTAGATTACTTTATCAAAGTTTATTTTTAGCTAAAATAATTTTGAATTGTACGTTGAAGTCACATGAGTCATTGTATGCTTATATAGCTACCTACAATAAATATGGGAAGGATTTAATTTACTTCTTATTCATTTTTAAAAGGGTAATAGTTGGTGCTTGCGTATTTATTTAGATGAACTTTCAGCCTATTTTTTCACAGGGCCATACTACCCGTCCAAAGATACGGACTGAATTAAACTAGTGGGCTCGTAATGAAAAAGGTACGATCAATAGGAATCAAACCTGAATTTTAATGAAAGACTAGTTGGAAATTATTTAATAAAAAGCACCTGGGTGTAGCTCAAACCTGGAGCTCCCTATTATCAACAAATCAAACAAAAAGAACGCGACCACTGCTGTGTGTGGTAAGATGTCATCCGAGCCTGTTACTTTCCCGCCATATTCGTACAACGTATCCACGCTCGTACCAGTGGTCGATTGAATAACATCGTCATTGACGGGAAGGCTGGGGTCAAAATCCTGCACTAGGGAGGGACTACTCAATACCGTTGAGATTTTCCAACCCTCCCTCTAAGTTAGTTCAAGTGCACTTCACCCATTAATCCTTAGTCACTATTTTTTTTTAGCAGCGAGTCTCCCCATTCTGCTTATACACATTTTAATTACGCCAATAGGATAGGTAAGAGGAAAGTTCGTGGAGGGGGAATGGGAACACCTCTAGTAAAATCCACGCTTATATACATCTAACCAAGACTCAAATGCCGATCTCCTTATAAACCCAAAACCCAACTAGGTGAGCCTGCCATTCAGTTCACGCACTCACCAATGCTGGTACAGAAGCAGTTAATTGTAGTGAATACAGTATTGAATTAAGTACTTAAATGTTGCCAATGTTCACGGGGCACAAGCAAAATGCCTAAATCTTCTTAGACTCCAACAATTTCTTACCTGTTTACATTGAAGTTAAATCCAAAGCTTCTCAAAAGAAATAAAATAACCAATAAAGAATAAGAGGAAGATCAAACGGTAGATAGGATTTTTTTTTTCCTCAAGCGTATGTTTGATTCGGTAGCATGTCTCATGTATAAACACTGACAAGTGTGTGTATGTGAGGTTTTTTTGATACACAGAACACTATTTCTGTTTCAAACAAACACTCGGAGAAGACTTGAACTTTTTTTCAATAAAATAACATCCAAAGACTGTAAATAGGGGACGTTTTTGTGGTTGGCCAGTGGCAGAAGTGATGTTTGTTTACATTGGATTGGCTCCGTCTTGCAACTGACCAGTGGAATGATTCTGAAACATTTCTCGGGGAATTGTACCAGGCTTATTTGTTTCCCGGGTTCAGTTTGCACTCCATGGAGCCACTAGCATGAGTCACGGTTCAAAGATAGTGTAATATTATTGTTATATCACAGCGTCCTACTAACCATTCGTGTCATATGCTTTTGTACTAATTACTTTAATGTGTTATGGATGAGGAATGTTGAGTTTAGAGTAAATGTACCCAAATTTGAGTGTAGGGGGAGTGTAAAAACATGTAAGTAAAACCACCCTCAATACACATGACCAGGGATTGTGCCCCGATCTCTTCGTTATCGGCAGTCTGGTATACTTGCCACCAAATTGGGTAATCGGGGTTTAAGGTAGCTATAGTGGATTCGTTTGAATAATTTGGCAGTATAAAAAAGGTTTCCCACATTTCCTCCATGAAAATGATGGTACATCTCATTTCAACTACTTTCCTCGTACATATCCCATAAACGGCGGACTGAAGGGGCATGTTTTGGTAGATTCGCCCCTTGTCCCCGTAAAAAGTGTATTTATATATGTTTTATTATCTGTCTGTAGTATCATGAACCCTTCCTTCACCTCTGACAAGACGTGTATTAATCACAACTTGTGAATGTGTGCCAGGCTTCCACCGTGGTTCGGATTCCACATTAAACTGTTGGTCCTTCATTTCATCTCACAATCACCCTACCATTACACATTAGCTTAAGTGCGTGTAACCTAAACGGGTGGTAAGACGTAGTGCTAATAGTAGTAGTAATAATAATATAGTATCATCAATTACATTGATGGGATAGGGATGGGTTAGGTTAAAATTACGAGAATGACGCATTGGAACGTGTGACCAGCGCACTTCTTTTTGAGAGTCTTCGCCCGCAGGCCACAGCAGTTAGCACCTCCGCTCCGAGATGGACGTACCCCACCCCTTTAGTGTAAATATGAGGTTGGCCTGGATGGGTAGTAAGACGGGGAGCAATGATATGCAGATTTGTAAAGAAAACTAAGCGTGATGAAAGATAACATAAATTAAACAAAATAGACACTACACTCCTATAGTTGCATGGTGGTGGGGGGNGATTCGTTTCAAGGTGTTTTTTTATTTTATAACGTTCTTTATACTTTATTGAATTTATCCCAAGATAGCTATCGGGGAACTATTTTGCATATATAAATCATAATGTATCTTTATTTTTCTAAAATAAATTAATTTAGGGGTAGATTACTTACAACCAATTATATAACATTTGAAATTTTCAGAGATTCTCCGTGAATGATTTTTTATGGTAATACGTTCATGATAACACGTTTATATTTTTACATATTACAAACAGATTTAGGCTAGTTTACAAATAAAATATTTTTGAAAATCTGAAATTTGTAAAAATATTTTGAGCAGTTTGGCTTAAAATATATTTATAAAGAGTGTTTATTGTGAAGATTAAAAAGATAAGTTTTTACGAAGAAAACATATTTAATGGAAGTTTACTGAGAACATTTTCTTAAAACATTTCTTCCGTATTATAATACACAATTTTAGAATGTTTAGATATTATTGTGTCGTATCATTTATTTATTACTTCTAGGGATGTCAGTAATTTTATTAAACTTATTTTATGGATAGCAATAGTTTTTGAAATCAAAACAAATTGACTAACACATATTTTAGTGTCACTCCTTCTCCCAATTTTTAAGATAAATTAATAAATCACTGTTTCAATATGCAGATTGAAATTCTTTTGAAATACGTATTTCAAACTAATAAAACGGTACTATTTTTATTAACTGGTATGAAAAAATACATAAAAATAACACAACTTGAAAATATCTGAATATTGTATAAGAAATATAGTCCATGAACGATTGCCAGAAATATATATAATGAAATAGTCAATGGTTTTAAATTTTCAGATTTTATAACAAATAAAAAGTAATGGAATTTCAAACACGCAGATAAAAATAAAAGATCCACGACTGACTTGTATATAAAACAGAAGCCTATTGTCGGGCAAAATCAAACAATCCTATACGGAGCTGGCATCGCAAACATACCCAGAGTGTCTCACATCTAGGCGTGCCATCGCACTCCTGAAATGTGTTTTTACTCCAAATACATCACAATTTTGTATTTATTATGTGAAGATTTGGCCCAGCCATTGTATCTACTCCGGGTCGCAGTTTGAAATAAGACACACTGCCTATTGGTCTCTGGAGCCGTTGACGCTAACTTTTGAACTTTCATGTCCATGTGATTGTGTGAATTGATTCTGAATCATCAGAGAACTTATTTTCTAAATCTTATAGTTATTTTGTACAAGCAAGATTTCGTATTATATATATATATAATAGCCGAGTTAAAATTCATAAGTTTCAGGAACCGGGTGGAATTATAACGTTCCTGGTGGGAGCTGTCTGAAAGTGGGAGAAAAAATAGGGGTGAGGAAAATACAAGTGGCACTACAGTTTGTGTTGTGACCCTACTATTAAATTACGTAATTTAATTCACACGGATACATTCTACACTCTTATACTAGTTATCTTTTATTTCTTAATTATTATTTAGATCTTAGTGATCAACCTATATATGTAGAAAATGTCATATTTTAAACTAGTTTTTCAAGTCTATATAATATATATATATATATATATATATATGCTCATATAAAATAGTTTTATGTTAGTTCCAATAAACACCAAACTCATGTACGATTTAAGGTTTTGTCAATATTTAACCTAAAACCAACAACTGATTGGCAATATTTCAGCTACCTAGGCAGCGTTTGATTAGTAGGTCTATATTAAGATTCTCATAGGAAGCAGAATTTAAAAAATATAAACTAATTTGTGATAAAAAATAAACACATTTGCTAGTAACCAACCACATGGTGTAGTGGTAAGAGAATCTGTATAAGAGCTTGGGGATCCCAGGTTCAATTCCTGGCCAGTACCAGGGGATTTTCACTAAAGGCAAACCACGCCAACAATGACCAGGGCTTGCGTAATTAGGTTTAAGTGTTTCCACACCCTCATACTCACTATCACCATAATATCATATAATCGGGAGATGGTCATAGCCTCCACGGAAAGGAGTATGACGACTACATTCGGGCATCTCCTGAGCAACGGTAAATTAGTACTGTCTAACCTTTCCAGTACTGGGCTATGAGTGATGTAGTGTAGACGCGCAATATTAATAGCGTTAGCTTAGAAGTATTTATACCATATGTAAGAAGTTCCTCCCATCTCTTCCTTGGTCTCCCTTGCGGTCCCTTCCCATTGATCTTCTTGGAATCCTTTTATCTTCCATCCTCATTACATGTCCATACATATCATCCTACTGCAAGTGGGAGGAGGAGAGTGGAAGAGAGTTCAGGAGGAAGAATGATGGAAGGGCAGAGGGAGATGAAGGCATTTTACTAAACGGACTCATCTACAGTTTGGAAACAGTTCATGATGAAGATCATACAAAAAGTGACAACTGCAGGTAATATGATTTGACGTATGAATACGTGAAAGTAGATCTAGTAACTTTTATAGCGGTCAGATTAGGTTCTTCCTGGGAAAATGGGACTGGACATTCCTACATTAATATTTTAAATTGATGGATATCTCAAACGGATAAGAATAAGATATCACGTGACCAGACTACCCACCTATTCTTACTAATCGGGTTGGAATTAAGAAATAATACTTTTTATGTAAAGAAAAGAAAAAAATCACCCAAGTACACTAGCCGGGTTGTGAACACCAGCCTCCCCATTACTAAAGAACACTCGAAGGATGAGACTGACACCTTCGTCAACGTTTCTACCTGTGGCTGGTAGAACATTTTTAAATTAACCGTTCTCAGCCTTGTTATTTGTCTACAAACTACAACTACATTCTGATTTAGATATATTGGTACTTTTTTTAGGGAATCGTAAAAGTTAATAAAACAATGATCAAATATTATTTATTAGTGAAGTCATGAGATCTGAACCTGTTTTATTCTATATATATTATCAATACCTATAATATAATATAAACATTTAGTTCTGTTAACAGTAGACCACGCTCCCTCCATGTTCTTATCGTTACTCTAATCTTAAAAGAGTTATCTTGGTTTTTAAAATTGAAATATCTCCCATAATTTCGCTTTGGATTTCAAGTTAGATAGAAAAAGATATCTACTTAATTCAATAGTACATTATATTCACGAAGAATATCCATTGGCCACGTGGTTTATGATGTTAGTCTCGCAATACATGTCAAAATTAAGAAAAAATTATGACCTATGTACTCGAATGATTATTTAGAAATTTAAATTCAAAAGACTTTAGATTAGCTATCAACCAAGAACGTTTTGACTTGCTGCTATATTGAAACTGATAAATAGATTCAAAACTATTTACACAAATCATTCGGTTTAAGCTCAAAGAATGTCCATATGGAATTTAGTAAAATTGGCACACGCCTTTTACAGTTAACGCAAAACATACATACATTTTTAGAGGCCACTATTTCTAAACGTACAACCAGATCAAAAAACCAATTACATGTGGTCCAGCTTAAGTTTAAAGAATAGGTTATCCCTGCCAAAATTGGTTAAAATTGTCCACATATATAACAAATATCGTGGAACTAACATCCGGACAGATATCCAGACGAAATGACAAATGTTAATGTTAAAACAGGACTTCACTACTCTCGATCAATTAAGTAAAATATTATTAATGTTGATAGAAAAACATAATACTTTTTGTTTTTTAGCAGCGCGTCCTACCACCCATTCGGGTTACACGCCTAAGTACTAATCACGCTAATGGATTAGGAATTGGGAAGGTTGGGTTATAGAGGAAGTGAACTCACATTTGCGTGGTGGAAGAGTGGAAAATCATCTAGGTAATACCACCCCCAGTTCACCTGACCGAGATTCGAACTTCAATCTCCCTGTCACCGACTCAAAACGTCTAGCGCATTGTCTACCTAGCGCACCGAGGCAGTTAACAATTACTGTACGAGTATTTTCTAAATGTTTCTTCCTATGCGAATTCTACTATAGTTCACCTAAACATTTTAAGAGAGACAAAATATACAATCTACCAAGGACATGAATATTTGTTTAATAAACAATAATATCTGGGTCTTTTTCAATTGCGCGTTACAAAACAAAAACCCTTTTCAATTAGTATTATTATTATTACTATCATTGCTAATATTCCATAGCTCATAAATTGCAAAGTAAAAGTTATGTGCTAATTGCTCCGTTGCTTGATTGCAGATGGCTTTCACACGTTTAATTTGGCGAAATCCTTGTCGGCATTGTCTCCGCGGCGCCTGTACATAGCAGGCAGGGTAAGACCGTCTCAACACACGACGGTAAACAGACTGCTGGTGTATCAACACAAGGAGCTTGATAACGGCGCGGAGGGGCTTAGTGGATTTAAATCACGCCCACACTTTTATATCTAGATACTCCTTCAGGCCGCCGCTACTGTTACAAACAACTGGAGCGCTAAGTGCGGGTTTGACTCTCACACGAAAGTCTGGATTTTAAATCTTAACCAGAGCTCTAAATAGTTTTGATTTAATTTTTTTTTAAATGAGGAACGTTCACTTTATGAACAGATTTTGAGGTGGATTTAGGGGTTTACCCTAATCTCTCACCACCTCCAACCCATCGAAAATAATGAATGTACAGTGCATTTAGGTACTGTTTCTTTTATTAAAACTAAAAAAAATGTATTTTTAGTAAAAGTATTCTTTTTTTCCAATTAGCTAAAATTATTTTTACAAACAAACAATATTATGATTGAAATTATGATTAAATAAAATCATTATTTATTAAAACTATTATGTTTCTCATTGAATAAATTTAGAGATAGTGTATAGCAATAATAATAATAATAATATGGATAAAACTAGCTCAAGATAGATATGGCGTGTAATGAGGTAGACTGGATAGAACTATCTCAATATAGGAATAGGGTGTAAAGAAGTAGACTCGATATAGCTTGTTCAAAATAGAGATAAGGGGTAATGAGATGGACTAGTTAGAGCTAGCTCAAGATGGTAATAGGCGGCGTAGTTTTCTAAGTACAGTAATGAGCTTTCAAGTTACTAATGCCATTGAATAAGTACCTGTAGGATCCTTATGAGAACCAATTACCCCTGACAGTAGCCACCAGATTCGCCCTTGAACCGACTGATTGTATCAGCACAAAACTTACAAAATAGCTTAGTTCTATAACTGATACATCAATCAATATGCCAATCATAGTTGAATGTGGGATTTGTTGACCACAGAATCTCAGTCATAGTACGAATGGGGCATTGGTTTATCTCAAAATCTTAATAATAGTATGAATGGGGGATTGGTTAATCTCAGAATATTGATGATAGTACGAATGGGAGAGTGGTTGACTGCTTACTATTAATCATAGTACTAATGGGGGATTGGCTAATATCGGAATACCAATAATAGTACGAATGGGGGATTGATTGATCTCATAGTTTCAATCATAATACTAATGGAGGATTGGTTAAGCTCAGAATCTCGGTAATAGTACGAATGGGGGCCTGGCTAAATTCAGAATCTCGATCATTTAAACAGCCTCCAAGTCCATCCAACTGCAGCCGGGTGGTTCCTTCACACAGATTAGCTTTGATTTATCCTTTCATAGCAACACTTATCATCCCCATAGTTAATACAATACTTTTATAACACTTATATTAAATATATCAATAAAAAAGCAAGTCCATTGACATATCCATTACACTGGGTTATCTTTAAAAAAAGGTATCATTAGCTGCGTTTAGTTTTTCCACCACTTCTTAATATCTGTTTGGGTTATACACATACTCATACATATTAATTTTGCAAATGTGCTAGGAACTAGAGGGGTAGAATTTATTTCAAAAAAGGGTTCCCACATATTTTGAATGTAAGAAGAGTGGAAACATATTTAGGAAAAATCCTTTTTTAGGGAATCTAGTTGGAACCTCCCTGTCACCGAAGGGCGTTGAGTTCAAACAAGCCCTATTAAGATAAGTTTTTATCAGCACACGCTAATTTCTATGAGCAGAGTGAAAGGGGCTACAAATTTTGCCGGGAAAGATATCGTCACATAACTTCCAGAGTTATTTTACACGACACAATCTACATGGGACCAACGGCTTTACTACCCCTACGAAGGAAGTTGTGCTACAGATTTGTATTGCTTAAGAAAAATACGTTGACCTCTGTTGTGTTTGAACCCACGAATATTGGGCCTTGAGGTGAGCACTTAGACTTAAGAACACCGAGGTCAAAAAGAAAGAAAAATATTGATTGCAAGTAAAATCAAAACGCAAAATTTGTGTTCGTGCTCCAAGTCTTACTTTCCGAACAGCTAACTGCACTAGTGAAGTAGGAATGAAGAATGGGCTTAGAGTAGGTGTACCCACATTTACTTGGTGGTAAAGCGGGAAACTATTTAGTAAAAAATACTACATTACACGTAGCTTAGTTTCGATCTCCGATCTCCCCATCATCAGAAAACCAGGAGAGACAATGGACATATTTCTCCACGTAGCCACCGGTGCAAGTAAAAAGCCCATTATTAATTACCTAATTATAACAATCTATTTCATCGATAAATCTTTGACGTAAAACTATTCTAGACCTGGCTAGATTGTAAAATGAAACGTGATTTAATTAATAATCTTCAACGCTGTGTATTGAATTGTTTTACAATGTTGATAAAATATTTCAAAGATATAATAATCAACACAATTTGAAAATACACATATTTTTAGGGCTACGTTGGCTCATGTAAATTAATACAGCACAGTTGTGGGCACGTATTTATCATCTAACTACAAAATAAACAAGTATATAATTTGGTCTTATTTTATGGGTCTTCTGGAGGTAAGCCTATGCTATTCTCCACAAACTTGATATAATATACTATGTACAGTACAAAGTAGGATTCAACTCTTGGGGGCGTATAGTTGAAGTTAATACGAAACATAAGCATTGTAATTATACCAATAAAATTATATATTAAAATTGAATTACAAAAAAATATATTGGAGAAGTATAAACATATGATGGTAGCGAAATCTTATTTTAAAATTGACATTTTAACAGAAGTTATTCGAATGTTGATGTATGAATATTTTGAAGTACCTCATTAAATATATTATATTATTATTATTATTATTATTATTATTATTATTATTATTAGCACCCCATCTTACTACCCGTTCGGGTTATACGCACTTACGCTAATGTGTAATGGTAGGGTGATTGTGAGATGAAATGGAGGACCTACAGTTTAACGTGGAATCCGAACCACGGTGGAGGCCTGGCATTCCCCACATTCACAAGATGTCTTGTCAGAGGTGAAGGAAGGGTTTGGTAATCAGATAAATCTGTGCCGGTACCGAGGATTGAACCCCGAACCCCAGCACAGAAGTCGGACACCTTACCTCTAGACCGCCAGGTCACCTAATATATTCTAGGTACAGGGTATTCGATTTATTTTTAAATACCNATTATTATTATTAGCACCGCATCTTACTACCCGTTCGGGTTATACGCACTTACGCTAATGTGTAATGGTAGGGTGATTGTGAGATGAAATGGAGGACCTACAGTTTAACGTGGAATCCGAACCACGGTGGAGGCCTGGCATTCCCCACATTCACAAGATGTCTTGTCAGAGGTGAAGGAAGGGTTTGGTAATCAGATAAATCTGTGCCGGTACCGAGGATTGAACCCCGAACCCCAGCACAGAAGTCGGACACCTTACCTCTAGACCGCCAGGTCACCTAATATATTCTAGGTACAGGGTATTCGATTTATTTTTAAATACCTGAAATAACTCATACAAAAGTTAAATGTTTCAAAGACTCCCAAGGTATGATTCAATGTTAGTAAAGAGTTTTAATAGTGTTTTTTTTAGTTGAAGTGTTTGTTATGGGGGAGGTAACTACTACCCTTACGTATACTGGTCTAGAGCCCCCTTCCTATGCACCCCCCAAAAACTCCCGCACTCTACTACGGCTTTATTACATGTATAAATTACAACACTGGGTGCTAATTGCGCCATAAATCCAACTTCCCTCTTCCCCTTTACTCCCCACACACCCCTTTCACTCCATTTCCCATGCACCGCACTTTCTAACGCCCCGCTTTCTTTCGTATTTTTTTAAAAACACCCCTCTCTCTATTACCCAACCAGAATGCACCCCAGAATAACAATATCCCTTATGAGAACCTCAACCCTTTTTCCTCCCCCCCTCATTGTTTTCATTTCTGAATTCACTTAAAGTGGTGGGTTAGGGGTGAGTTTTAAAAGGGGGTAGGTTTTGCTAGATGTGTTCCGTACACCATCCCATAGCCGTTTCCCTACAATCTTTCTAATTGCGAGCTAGAGAAGAGACTGCATGTAATTGATAAATGAAAGTTTTATGTACTTGCCACTCCCCACCCCCCTCCTTGCCATATGATGTATTTCTTGTAAATTTAAAATGATTAAGCAATATTCGTTAGGGGCGTTTACAAGAGGGGAGTTTTCGTATTGAATGCATTGCATGGGCCATCCTAAAATGTTCATTACTTTAAGAGAGGTAAGACCATTTGAATTCTTACTAAAACACAACATTTTAAGTTTTTTTTATTGAGGTTTGAACATTTATAACACTATCGTGGTTGGTTCTGGTTCCCCCGCGTCCTGCTATCTATCCAGCTATTCGCATCGGGGTTGGGATGAGTGTGGGGGAATTTAGTATTAACTGTAAAGCTCCGAATACAATCACGTCCTTGAAACTAAAGAACAGTAGCGCTATAGTTGCTGTTCAAAATATAGAATGATTTTGGTTGTAAGAACAGTTTGGAAAATTAAAACATCTTTCTTTGAAATCAACATACATGAGATAACATTTTACTATATTATTTGTGTTATTTTATGGCTAGGCCTATTGATAAATCTATTAAAAGTAACAGCTTCGGCTAACATGAATTGATGCGTTGATGTATTACAATTGTATTAATAACTATTAGTAACTACCATATACGGATTTTCCTAACTGGCCCATGGTATAGTGATCAGTGCACTTAGCTATGAGCCTAGGGTTCCTGGGTTCGATATACAGCTGGTACCTCTGGTATTTTTCCTGAAAAAGGAATTTCCCCAACGGTCAGCAATGCTAGGTCAATTAGGCTTAAGCAAGTTTAAAATGTTTTCATTAGTTCCACACCCATATACTCACTATATGCATCACTTCATCTCTCCGGGACATGACCCACCTCTGTGGCGTAGTTAGCTAGCCCGTAGGTTTTGTGTTGAGCTAGACTACCGGGGATGGGGAGATCGAGGTTCAAATCCAACTCGGGTGAACTGGGGATGGCTTACCCCAAATTGGTTTCGACTCTCCCTTCACGCAAATGCGAGTTCACTTCCTCTATATTCAACCTCCCAAATTCCCAACCCATTAGCATGATTAATACATAAGCGTATAACCCGAACCATTAGTAAGGTGCGGTGCTAATAATAATAATTATTATTATTGTTAGTAAGGCGCGGTGCTAATAATAATAATAATTATTATTATTATTATTATTCGGGACATGGAAAGAGCCTCCACGAAAAGGATGTCCGATTAGTACATTCAGGCACCCTTGGGGCAACGGTACTTTAGTAGTCTACTGACTAAGTTTTCTACTACTTGGGTACGAATGATATCCCAGACTTGCAATATTATTAATGTTCTTCCTACCAAAATCATGTTCTAAATTTATCAGCCAGGAATCGATCAACTAATCTTAAACAATGATTTTTATAACAACCAATTGTAGGTCCTATTCTATCTTCGTTTGTAAGAAAAACTCCCATATTAATCCTCTTGATATATATAAAACTGTAAATAAATCTCTTTCCATGACATAATGCGCATGTACGATTTTTTACATCCTTTTCAGAGTGAACAGCACCCAAAGCTACGCACTATCCTGACAGAACCTAGTCATATCACATTCCGATAAACAAACACGCATTTGTGCGGTGTAGTGGGGAACCAGTTAGGTATAATCACACATAGTAGATCGTCTGACTTGATAGACCTAGTTCGATCGTCGAGCACATAGGCTGATTTTCCACCGATATTTCAGTAGTTCAACGCTTGAATAGTGGAGCATATTCTTACTGATATTAAAGTTCTAGGTTTGATTCCAAGCGGTTGTCTGAATATGTATAATTGTTTATCGGTTTAATTTTTAGTAATCTAATAGGTTTTACTTTCCACCAGAATAAGTTTTTTTTAGCAGCGCGTATTACTACCAGCTCGAGTTATACGATTGTGTTCTAATTACGTTAATGGTTTTATGTATTAGGCAGGTTATATTTAGAGGAAATGTATCCGTATTTGGGTGAAGGGAGAGGGGAAAACCATTTCGAAAAACCACACTTAGAACACCAGACCGAGATTCCAAGCTCGATCTTTCCGTTATCGGCAGTTTAACCAACTGCAAGAGCGACGCCTTGGACCACACTGCCACCAAAGTGGCTTAAGAACACATTAATAACTAATAAGTGACCTGGGGGTCTAGGGGTAAGGTGTCGGACTTCTGTGCTGGGATCCGCGGTTCAATCCTCGTTCCTGGCACAGATTTATCTGATTACCAAATCCTTCCTTCACCTCTGACAAGACGTGTATTAATCACAACTTGTGAATGTGTGGAATGCCAGGCCTCCACCGTGGTTCGGATTCCACGCTAAACTGTAAGTCCTCCATTTCATCTCACAATCACCCTACCATTACACATTAGTGTAAGTGCGTACAACCCGAACGGGTAGTAAGACATGGGGATGATGATAATAATAATAATAACTAATACAACCCAACCCACCTTGGTGGTCAAATGGTCCAACTTTAAGCCACTACTCTGGCAAAAGACTGGACTGTGGAGGACGGGGAGATTGGGATTCGAATCCCGTTTGGGTGTATTAAGAGTGGTTTTCCTCAAAATAAAAATTACACTCACTGCCACGCAAATGAGGGTACACTATCTCTGATTCAAACGTAATCATTCCTAACATATTAGCATAGTTAGTACATATGCAAATATGTGTATAGCCCAAACGGGCTGTAAGATGCAGTAAAAGAACAAAAACAATACCCACCATTTAATTTTATCAAAAATTTCCTTACTATATATATTTATTTAATTTGTCTAAACCAACTTAGAGTATATTAGAAAGTGTAGCACATGGCTTTACGTATGAACACAATAAAGAGTTTCTGGTAACGTTTGTAACTGTCATATGCATACCATCCTATGTTAATCACACTATGCAGTGAATTCATACAAAACAAGTATGTATAAAAATGGATCACAAGTCTAAAAGAGCATCTTGTATAAAGGACTGATCTTTAATGGCGCCTAAAATAATTTGGTATTTGTTTATGAACTTAACTTATCATCCGCAGTGTACACTTCTAGGTATTAAATACGATTATAATTATTACACTTATGTTTCTACTTTCTCATATCAAGAGAAAGTATTGTGATCGTGAGAAAATTGATATAGATATATTGATTAATCTTTACATTTAATGTAAACCTGGAACCAAAAAAGTGGATTTTATAATTTTGTCTGCCCCTATGTCTGTCTGTTTGCGTGTCTGTCTGTCCCTAGCCACGAATCCAAAACAGTTGGATGAATTTGGTTCAAACTTTATATTTTGATTTTATAAGGCTATACCTCAAGAGATTTTTTTTGATTTAGTTCCAAGACCTCAAATTAAAGGTGGTTTACTAATGAATTATATTTTTAATTCCAAACTTTTCAAAAAATTGCCTCAAAGAATTTGTTTGAAATACATATCTAAATTTTTTTTGACATGACAAATAGTACGTTATCATTGGTTTTTTTAGAGAGAGAAAATTGTTGGACGGCATTTTACTGATTGAAATTTTTTTTAATTCAAAATATTTCGAAATTAGCTCTAACGGTTTTGTTTAAAATATACGCCTGCGGATTTTGTGGTAGGGCCTATTACAAATAGTACTGTATACTTGCTTTTGGGGTGGAAACAAGTTTATAGATATCTTACTGATGGCAGATTTTTTTTAAAGCTTTAAATATTTTACAAATAGCCCTAACGATTTGGTTCTAAACGGGTATTTTGAGTGTTTGACTGAGATTACTACACTGTATACTTATTTTAGGGGTAAAAATTTGTTTAAGGTTAGTTTACCGATTGATTAAACAAACAAATAATTGTTCCAATGATTTGGTTTAAAAAGGTTGGCCTATATTTTATTTCTTTTATATATAAATAGTAATTATATATGGAGTATTTGTTGTTGATGTAAATAATTATTTATTATAAAATTGCTGATGACAGATTTTTTAAATTTGATTTTTTTGAACATAGTTCGGACAATTTTGTTCAAAATTGGTACCGGAGAACTATTTTACATGACCAATAATAGTATTTCTTTATTTTTCCATAATAAGTTACTTTAATGGTTGTTTACCTACAACAAATTATAGAAAATTTGATATTTTTTTTAATTTGCCTTAAAGGTTGAGTTAAAAATGGGTATCTTTGAGTAGTTTTTATAGTCAGTAAGAACACGTTCTCATTTTTATGATAGCTTACAAATAATTTATTTTAAAAAATTGAAATTTCTTAAAATTACTTGAAAAATTTGGTTTAAAATGTATATTTAAAAGGTTTTTTTTGCTGTATTTATTAAGATGGTATGTTTGTTTCCATGAGGTAAACATATTTAAGGGTAGTTTACGCAAAATCTATTTTTGAAGATTTTGTTTCAAGCTATACACAATATAATAATGTATGTGCAACTATGTCAAACCATTTATTCAAACACCCTATCAGTCACAAACCTACACTAATGGATATGCAAGCAACGGAATCAGTCTCATTTAAAATGAAATACCACAGACTTTGAAGGGTGGGGTTCGAATCCCTGTTGGGTGTACAGAAGTGATCTTTCATCATTGTTTCACCCTTCTCATCCCAAGTTAATTCGTGTGTGCGGGTAGGTAGGGGTTCATATCCTGCCAGTGTTTGTAGAGATAGATGTCTCCACACCTGCCCGGAAATTTGTCCTTCTCTTCCTCCACGTAAATGAGTGGTCGGTCGGGATTAGAGTCCCGGTAGAGTGTACTGAGGCCATTTGTACAAATGGTTTCACATCGTTCCTCAGTGCAGATCCGGGCAAAGTTGTTTTTAGCTCTGCCTTTATTTTAGCACTGCATCTTACTTCACTGAAAAAACAGTTTTGTACAGGTTACAACAAATTTAATGTGAACTACAAAGTTAGTTTGATCATACCAAAATAATTTTGTAGTCCCCATTATATTTTGGTAAGTTGTACAATACTGTTTTTTTTCTATGTTCTCGTTTGGGTTATATGCATTTATATATGTTACGTTAATGTGATAAGGATAAGGATAAGGAATGTTGAATTAAGAGGAAGTAGCTGAAATTTGTGTGTAAGGAGAGTGCAAAACAATTTTGTGAACAACCATCCTTACTACACCAGGGTAAACTTTGAACCCCGCTCTTCCCATAGTTGGCAGTTCAGTATATTACGAGAGTGACGCCTTAGACTATGCATACATCGCAGCTGGCTGACTTCTAACCACTGCATCCTCACTTTTACTTTACATCTATAACAGTTTCCAGTCTGTGGCCTGGGTCAGTGTTTTGTTAGGTCATTTATTTTACACTACCTACATATTCCTTATAATCTAACTCAAGACTAGGACAGAAACAACATCCAGTCCCCAGCCATTAATGTACAATTTTAAAGGGTAAACCCATATTTTCTTTGATGATACATTTTCAGCCATGTTGGCAATCGAACCGGGGACCCTTAACTCAGTAGGCAGACATGCTACTGACTGAGCTAAGGTGTCGGACCGCATCCTCACTTCATTAGTGTAAATATGAGGATAGGCTGGAAGGGTGTTATGACCTCTGAGACCGAGGACGAGGAAACGCGAAGAGACTAATGTTTCCAAGTATAATAATAATAGTTACCACGCCAACACTATTAGAGTCCCATTAACTTAATAACGGGCGGGGTCCGGATGCACGAAGACGTCTCACATTTTTATTTCTACATTTTTTTTTATTTTGTAAACTTAAATAAAAAAAACTCTTTCTTTCTAACCACTGCATCCTCACTTTTACTTTACATCTATAACAGTTTCCAGTCTGTGGCCTGGGTCAGTGTTTTGTTAGGTCATTTATTTTACACTACCTACATATTCCTTATAATCTAACTCAAGACTAGGACAGAAACAACATCCAGTCCCCAGCCATTAATGTACAATTTTAAAGGGTAAACCCATATTTTCTTTGATGATACATTTTCAGCCATGTTGGCAATCGAACCGGGGACCCTTAACTCAGTAGGCAGACATGCTACTGACTGAGCTAAGGTGTCGGACCGCATCCTCACTTCATTAGTGTAAATATGAGGATAGGCTGGAAGGGTGTTATGACCTCTGAGACCGAGGACGAGGAAACGCGAAGAGACTAATGTTTCCAAGTATAATAATAATAGTTACCACGCCAACACTATTAGAGTCCCATTAACTTAATAACGGGCGGGGTCCGGATGCACGAAGACGTCTCACATTTTTATTTCTACATTTTTTTTTATTTTGTAAACTTAAATAAAAAAAACTCTTTCGATTAAGTTGCCCATTCTTCAGAGCTTCCCAAATAAGGGTGGAAGTTCCATTACAGTATTGTTACTCATCCACCCTTCCGGTGCCGAGAAGAACTACGGCCTTACACAACCCGTTTGGACGGCATTCGGATTAAGGGGATAAGCAGTTACCAAGATACGACGCAAAGGCCTCGGGACGTCTTAAGATTTGAGGTGTTGGGTATAAGGATGATCATACCTACAGATGCATGGTTCTAAACAAACTTTTTTTTAAATATCTAATAATTCAATATTATTTTTCATATTTATTTGATTATCAAAGTCCAGTGGTTCTCAAACTTCTTAGTCACGTTGATACCTTGATGTAGGTTAGGTGGAAAAAAATTAATAATAATAAAATATATATTTAATCTAATTATAATTACAATAATAATGGAAATAAAATAAATGTAGGTATTATATTTGTAAATATTTAGACACACTAATTTTTTTAAATAAATTTTAAAAGTATCACAGTAAAATTGAAAAATAAAAGTATTATGACTGTAAATTTATAATCACTGACAATTTATTCGAAGAATGGAACTGCTTGTGTGACTTAAATGTCATTTAAATATGTAGCAATTTTATTGAATCTCTCATTCCACACTAAGCCGATATCATTTCACATTTGTTCACACCACAAAGAGCAGAAAAAGCTTGCTCGCTCAAATAAGTTGTTGGATAGGGCATACAATAGTTCAGTGATTTTTCTGAAATTCCTTTGCGCTGGTTGATGAGAAACTAATATAAAAGTGAATTTTCAGATGCTTCTCTCAAAGATGTGGAAACAAGAGACGTGGCGACCCCCTAATTCTCACCCTCACTCACTCTCTTTAAGGCATCTTCATTGTTTTAGTATATAACAGCGATTTACCTTTTATATAAAATTTTATAGTATTTAACACATATATATATATAGGTATATTACTGATTCCCTGGACGATCTCGTGCACCCCCTTGACAAACCTCGGGAACACCCGGGGGTCCGCGGACCCCAATTTGAGAATATCTACCCTAGACCATTTGTGCACTGAAGCGGGTAGATACGTGTTATTCGAGTTTGACGCCTCTGTCCACGTACTCACCGATGTGGCTCTCAGGACTTTCAAATGCCAACATAAACGAAACAAAATATATACGTGTGTTCTCCAAAGGAGCTATTAACGTGTTTATCTAAAAAATGAAGCTGTGGAGGATAAGAGCTCTTTCACACACTACGATTTCTGTCATACGAGTTTTCATCGTGTTTTTTTAAATCAATATTGTAGCTTAGATCAATATAGTTGACAAAAATTTCAAAGTCTTATATCTTATAATAAATATCGCTCCTTACTTTCAACAGCTTTAGAATGCTTTCTAAAATGATTAATCATCTTTGTTAAGTTTTTAGCTGGAGTTCTATTCGATAAATTTTTTTAAATTATTTTTTATGTAGAACACCTCCAAAAATGTTTGGTCGTATTATGTGGGAGGTCGGGCCAATACAGTATTTAGTTATTATATCACTCCACTAACGAAATCAATATATCGGTGTCAACTTCAATCGCCATTCTTACTTTGACTATTTATCACTGAGTTATTACGATAATAAGACAAGCACAGAGGCTGTCGGACGACTGTTTGGTCGGATAACTACAAGTCATCCGGCCAAACTGCCGGACATGACAATCGGATATTATAATGAGAACATCCCAAATGCTACACGAGTCGGGCACAACTTTTGATCATCGGACAACTAAACAGTTGAATCGTGTGAAAGACGCCATAACACCTAATGTATTAGTAGGCATATGACAAAAACTCTGACGACAGAAATTGTAAAGTGTGAAAGAACACTAAGAGTATGCATACACTAGTTTGGGGTGAGTATGGGAAACCACATATGGTGAAACATCCCTGGTGCCCCAACCGGGATTATAATCCTAATCTCCCCTTGAACGGCTATCAAGTGAAATGTGTGTCTAACGTCTCAAACACCTAGGCTACCACTGCGGATAGTCTATTTAAATAAATTAGGGTATGTGAATGGATATTAAAGAGCACGACTGTATATCTTTAGTAAATGTATAATACCCCTTTTCCCTACGATGACTACAAAACTGCCTTAATCTACGCCTTGTATCAGATCTGATCCTATACCTCGCGTACCCATACTAAGGGCAATACTTTGATGGTACCTAAACCAAGCTCTGGTAATGCAAAGAAAATTAATTTGTCGAGAACTATTTTTTTTTGTTCAATCCAGTAAGGAATTAAAACGAGGCCACAGCTCTGGTTGGCTAACCCGCCGCCAGATGTCTCGACACGCCGGGGACCTCACGTAATGACTGTAATTATCCCTCAACACCTTGTTTAATGTTTACTGAGCGTACACACGTGTGTGTGTGTGTCCCCCTCCCCCTTTTTATATCACCTGAGGGACAGCCAATCATAGCCCGAGCGAGATACACACATACAGTCAATAATTACTTTACCTTAACCATTTTCTATAGCAGCCATGCTTGTTTCTAGCGGCCTCCCTTTTATCGTACCTTTCTCAACCAGAAACGCTGGTTGCACAGTCCTAGACGTCAGGCTCGTGATAGAGTGGATTGCCACTGGTGGTGAAGGTTGAGGTTCTAATCTCAGCTAGTTACACCTGGGGTTTCCCACTTCGAGGGTTTGAGGCGTCATTCTCGCAATATAGCCTACTGTATCACAGTCGATAGGGAGTTCGGGATTCGAATTCCGGCTGGTTTTACTGATGGGGCTTTATTCTGAATAGCTTCCTAATCTACCTCCACGCAAATTCGGTTATATTTAATCTAAGTTTAACCTACCCCATTCCACACACATTAGCTTAAATTGTAGACTATACATGGGTAGTAGCCTAAGATGGAGTGATGAAAAAAAACTAATGGCTTTTCACATGTGATTTATTACTTTAGTTTTCTCAGCCCGTCTACAAGCAGATGCGGATGCATTTCTTCTAAACTACTCTCGCACTATCTTAAAAGAAGTATAATACTCTTTTTAAATGTTTTAAAGAGAATTAAACTTGGAATCCATATATAAGTTTTTTCAAGCGCGTATCATACCTGTCCAGACTAGATGCACTTTATCGCACTTGTGGTATAGTATTAGTAAGGTAGGAATTAATAGGACACGTGTTCGTATTTGCTTGGAAAGATAGAGTAAAGCCATTTAGGCTAGAACCACCCTTTGTACACACAGACGAAATTTGAACCCTGACCTCCCCGTCAACTGTAAAACAGATTGGTTGAGCTTAGTATTTAGTCAACGTTTCCACCGGTGTGGGTGATAGTTTTTAGACTATAGTACTAACAACTGGGCTGATTCGGGCTCCCTAAATATTGTCATAGTTTTCTTTAAATTAACGCGTAATTTATAAACACAAATATGATATCAGCACTTGACCTACAAGCTAACTCAGCTAATGAAAGAACACTAGGCCCTAGAACCTATATTTACACTAATTGAAGAGCCGAAAAAGCAACTAATTAGTATTAATATTTAAACATAGAAAAATAACACCTGAAATAACCCTAACCGTCAAATTCACACGCCATAGCTCTACTAATTGAGTTATCCGAGATCTTCTTCTAATAATTGCTGAGTAATGGTGTGAGGAAGTTTCGAAAAGTCGAAGTCGAAGGTCAAATCTTTTTCGGCTTCAACTTCGACATCTACAATAACATTTGCATATTAGTAAACTTTCGAAGGAAGGATAAAACTTCGATAAATTATCAAACGATTTAATTTTATCTTACTAAATATTACATTTTTCAATATGTGATAATTTTAAAACAGTTACTAAACAGAATTTTAACAATGAATAGTAATTTAACTAACACAACGTAAGAATAGATCAAGAACGGGTAAGTAAATGTTAACATATTATATTCACTATCGCCAACATAATTTTGTAAAAAACAAAAATACCCATAAAGAAATAACACCATGGTCACTGGTATGAAGCAGTGAAAGCGCTTTAGTTGTGCTATCATTGCAGATAGCGTCTAATGTTTGGTCCTTAATATTCTATATCTTTGAAATTATATGTGACAAACTTACAAGTGCATTCTCACTCAGAAGTTTTTCATAGCTTCTCCGCATTTTCTTTACTATTCAAAATGGTTGATGTGGAAAGTAAAAAACTAAAATAGAATTTAATTTATAATTATTATCAGAGAAATACAGATAAATAGACATCCATATGTCAAGTTTGCAAAGTAATAATATAAACTCCATGATGTAAGTAAAAAGTAAAACCTAATTAGGAATTAAATAGCCAAAGCTA
Source organism: Timema californicum (assembly GCA_902141385.1). Lineage (NCBI taxonomy): Eukaryota > Metazoa > Arthropoda > Insecta > Phasmatodea > Timematidae > Timema > Timema californicum. The sequence goes on along the minus strand of CABFOW010002246.1, from coordinate 54,707 downwards.
TTATGTATGCTTTTTAGTGAGGATTACTCCCTCTAGATATCATATTCCGAAAATTGAAAAATGACACTTGGTCATGGAAATCGAACCCAAATCGAGCCAAAGGTATCAGGTTCGATTACCGTGTCCAGGTGTCAGTTTTCAATTTTCAGAATAAAACTTAATTGATAAGTTACTAAGATTATCAGTAAGCCTGTGTGCATTAGTTCTTAATATAGTCCTTAGTTAACAAATAAGGACATTTTCCTGGCCCTTGTTACTGACAAGATATAGAAAAATAATTAATTAAAAATTAAAAATAGCGTTAAGTGACAACAACAACAATTCTAGGTTGCTTCGACTTCGACTTTTCTTCGCAAGTTTCAAGATTCGCTTCGACTTCCCTTCGCATTTAAAAAGTGGCCTTCGCACACCCCTATTGCCTAGATAGATGAATGACGTCAGGTTAGCACGTAATGCGGAATGAATAGAGTTCATATCCCTGTCCAGGTGTCAATGGATTTACACATTCCCTCCATCAGAATGTAATTCGAAAGTAGGTGTTTTGTTTGTTTTATTCTTATTAATCTCTTCATCAACACCATTCGGAATAAAACTGGGTCCCCTGAACCTGTGTTCAACCACTCTAATAACTGGCCCCATGGTGAAGTGGCACCTGTTTACGAGCTAAGGGATCTAGGGTTCGATTCCCGGCTGGTACCTTGGCTATTTTCCCCTTAAGGTCAACAGGATTTGGTTAATTAGGTTTAAGTTAGGTTAAGACTCCCCCCGGCTCCACATCATCATAATCACTATCATCACCTCATCTCATAGCGGGTACGTGTAGACAACCTCCTATGGTGAACCCTGGTCAACTCTCTGTGCCACCAGAGCGGCTAATAGTCTACATACAGGCGACCGAACTTGGACTTCATGTCACTCTCGATCATATACATGCCATAAGGTGTGTTTTTTAAACACTCTAATCACTCAGCCAAGGAGTTGACGATCTTTGTAGAAGTCTAAGGTCTCCTTAATTATTTATAACTTATTCTTATATCGTCCTAAACTTTTATAGCTACGTGGGGCCTACTTTAAAATTAAAATATCTGCGTTGGTGTGAACGCAAACTAAACTTTAAGCTCGACTGATTTGTTGGACCATAACAAGGAGGTCAAGGCTCCAAGTTCACTTAGGTGTATTTAGGGTAGTATTTCGTAGATTGCTTATCCCTTTTCTCCAGCGTAAATGTGGATACATTTCTAACTATACTTTCCTCATCCCAACTCCTTAATTTGTAAAATACGCGAATAACCCGGGTAGGCAGTAGAACAAGGTGAAGGAAATTTTTTTTTATTAAAATCATAGGAATAACACTCGTCAATGTTAGGTTCACGGTTGGCGCCCTTACTCACTCTAAGAACCCTGAGAGACGGTTCCAACCATTTTCACTTGGGTTGGTTATTTAACATTTTGGTTTTATATCATCATCCTATGATAATGCTAGTGGTTCTTCTTGAAACAACCCCTTCTCCAATTGCATTAGACTAACATATCAACTAAGTCGCAATAATCTAGATTTTAATAAGAGCGCATCACTTGCTTTGTTGGCCGCATGGTCTAAGGTGTCACTATCATGTTGTACTGGCCTGATGATGGGGAGATTGGGGCTAAAATCACAGCCGGGTCTACTGAGGGTGTTTTTCCTAAAATGGCTTTCCACTCCCCTCCTACGTAAATGCGGGTAGATTATCTCTAAAATGCTTTCTTCTTCGTTCTTGCCCCATTGAAGTAATTATCATATATGCGTATAACCTGAACAAGTAGTTAAACCAGCTGATAAAAAATAAGAGCGTATTATTAATCAAATAAATAGCTGGTAGTTATGTATTTAATTTATTTATTCGAGGTATTTAACATGCTCTTTCTGAAACGACTCATTATAACAGCACGCGAGAATTTATATGAGTGAGAGTGAAAGGGTCTACTAATTTTGGCGGGATGGATATTTTCACATAACTTACAAAATTATTTTACATGCCACAGTCGACATGGGATCGATGACTTTACTTCCCCTCTGAAGGAAGTTGTGTTACGATTTTTTTATCGTTTCAGAAATATCCGTCGTCTCCGTCTGTGTTTGAACCCACGAATATCGGATCCCGAGGCGAGCATTTTAGCTCAAGATCACTGAGGTAAACTTTAGCTGGTAGTCAAATTTACTATAATCACACAGATAATAGTTTAGTTTAATTTAAAACAAAAAAAAAACTAGAAACTTGTCCAATTGAACTTGATATAATCTAGTCAAATCCGGCTGGTACATAATTCTGGAATTTTTTCATTGTTATGATTTAAAAACCGCACATACGCAATATATCGTGGAAATCACGCATTTATTCACAGTATGATATAGCATGAGGTGTAAGGTGTGATTTTTTTTATACAAAGACAAAATAAGACATGCAGCTTGTTAAAAAAATCTAAAATATTATTTTGTTTAATGTTTGATGATCTCTTGCTGGTTGATTGATCTAACCTTTTAATATCTACTACAGCACTTCTATTCTTTAGTTTTCAGTAAATGAATGTAGAAGGATTTTTTCAATTAATATTAATATAGTTTTTTTTATAGTCGTAAAGGTGTTGCGTATAAATAGGAAATTAGGATAGTTTTGGATATATGAGCTTCCAGTGTAGTCGGCAAATACTAGTTTCAAACCAACACAACCAATAGTATCTCAAAATATGATAATTAATTTGTTAAAAAAAAGCTTTTTATATAATAATTTAGGGGCGAACGATATTAAAAACATTTTCTATGTAAGAAAAAAATGTTATCTTGATATGGTGATTAATCTGAATATATAGTTTTAATACTGACATAAATGTTTATAAACTTCTAATAGTTTCATAAATTTAAACAAAATTGCTCTTAATATCACTGGTCAGCTATGAAAAATAAATACACTCTTATAATACTAATATAATATAATTATAATGTTTTTGATCAGTAATATATTTACCATAATTTTAAATGATTTTATGTTTTGTGAAAAAAAGAAAAAATTAAAAACCAAAATGTTCTTCATTAACCCAACAAGGGCCCATTCCAGCCTATTCCTACAGTAATGTATTCTGTGTGGGCCATTGTTATGGACCCAATTTACGACTGAATAATATCTGCCCTCTCTTTCCTGGCAACGTCATTTTACTTTTAATTTATATGCCCGTTATGATGTTGATGTAATAAACATCTCAGTTTAATGATCTCTTGAATAGGAAGAGTTCTCTTTGGGGCAAGTGTGTTTTGATACCCCGACAAATACTACTAGCGCCATCGACAAGGAACTATTCTTTATAACAAAACATCATCTTGTGATAGGTTCGCTAAGAGATAATATACACCCTTCTTCAAAATATCCAAAAAATTTACCAAATAAAATCCCATAAAATAATAATAGGTATACTAAATACATTATTAGAGTTAGATTTTGAATTCAGTTACGTATAATAAATAATATATTATCAAAACTAGATTTTGAATTTAGTTACTTATAATAAATACTATATTATAAAAGTTAGATTTTGAATTCAGCTACGTATAATAAATATTATATTATCAAAACTAGATTTTGAATTTAGTTACTTATAATAAATACTATATTATAAAAGTTAGATTTTGAATTTAGTTACGTATAATAAATATTATATTATCAAAACTAGATTTTGAATTTAGTTACTTATAATAAATACTATATTATAAAAGTTAGATTTTGAATTTAGTTACGTATAATAAATATTATATTATCAAAACTAGATTTTGAATTTAGTTACTTATAATAAATACTATATTATAAAAGTTAGATTTTGAATTCAGTTACGTATAATAAATACTATATTATCAAAACTAGATTTTGAATTCAGTTATTAATAATAAATACTATATTATAAGAGATAAATTTTGAATTCAGTTACGTATAGTAAATACTACATTATTGTAGTAGCTACGTTCTGTTCATTTTCTTATTCTTCTCATTATTATTATTATCATCACCATCATCATCACTCAATACAGTAGTGCGTATGATTTAGAATGGATCTTGCTCTCCCAATTAAAATTATCACCAGGAATAAAGGAATCTTATAATAACTAGTGTCTGACGTGAATGATATTTTTTAAGAATTTTCAGAATAATCTACTCAGTTTGTTTTGAACTTTAGCACACGTAAATAATTATAGCTTCCCCTCATCTGTTTTTGATCACAGTCCTGGTCAAGTACACCAAGAGTGGTCTTCCAATTTGGATTTTCTCAACCTCCCTCCACACTAAAGAGAGCACATTTCCCTTGTGTTTAACGTCTCATATTTACCCCTTTTATTAAGTATTTTTACTGGGCGTATTTAACAGATATTTTCTGACCTAGCATGACCTAAAATTTTGGGACCTTTCAAAATAATGACCGAAACACTGGATATTCTTTTTCTTCCATAGTTAAACTAGTTTTTGTGTGGCGTGCTAATATAATCAGTTTTTTTACGAGAATGTGTGTTAATTACTCTTTAACAACCTTAAAATAGTCACAACACTCAATCCCCTTGATGGCATTTCATCAGTGTGAAAGGGGAAGCACTTATTTCAAATTAACATTTTAGTGCCCTTGTCTGTGACCCAGGTCCATCTCATTTCACTTGCGCCTGTAGCCACATATGGCCACAGGTGTATGCATACATGTTTTATAAATATACATGTATGTATATTGAAATACCTCTTTCAAAAATAATTGATATCAGGAAATTACCACACGATGATAATATTTGACAGTTACAAAAGCTACTAAATCATACATTAATTCATCAATTGATAATTTATTCCGCAGATACTATGTTAGACATATTAATAATGTATATTTAATAATAATAATAATAATAATAATAATAATAATAATAATAATAGTAATAATAATATATAATTGAAATGGAAAAAATATTTTGTAATCCTACTTTGGTTTCGGTATTATATTATCTGAGTGTGTAAATTTGATTCATATCCCAAAATCCATCTTTTAGCACATTTACTTTTCAATAGATCACAATTGATATTACATTTAACGACTTATTAGTAACGTGTGTAGAATTATGATAGAGAGGAAAGAAAGGAAAGCTCCGGACCATATTTTTATAATTGATAACTCTTATAAGTCTAGAAGCTATTTAAATAGTGTTTTCATGGTTTTTATAGTATAATAATGGGCGAAGAGAAGGGCTATTAACCACCAATACTACTATTACTACAATTACTACTAATACTACTAATACTACTAATAATAATAACTATAATAATAATTATAATAATAATAATATAAAATAATTCTTGTAACAAAAATAATATTTAGTATATTTACGTAGGTTATGTTATGTTTACACAAAATCTGCTTCCTTGTATTTTTTATACTGTGCATTGTTAGTGTGTAACTAGACTTTGAATGTAGAATTGAATATTAATAAGCCTTTAAAAAATTATTTAACCATATACAAAACTCTTAAATGTTTAATTAGAACCATTAAAGAATAATAAGCAACAAATAATAGTTTCAATGATATTTAAGGGTGTACGAAGATTTAAAATGTTTGAAGTCTAAAGTTAAATAAACTCTGATTAGACTTCGAAGCCCACATCAACTTTCTAATAATGAAACATTTTTAGGGAACAAGAAAACTTTGATAATTTATTAACAGATTTGAATTATCTATTTAAATAGGACCTATTTTCACATATAAGTAATCATTTATAAAACAAGCTACTTTAAAGTATGTTTACACTAACTACAGTAGCCCCATGGCTTCTTTGGTGCTGACTGACAGCTCACAGCTGACTTCTGACAGTCATCATTTAGGTATGTACCTAAATTTTGACTGTCAGAAGTGACAGCTGCTAAACACATGTTTTTGCAGATCATATGGTTTGGCGTAGGGATTCATAATTTGGTCTGGTAACTCTTTAAAGCCGTCAGCTGTCAGCTATGAACTGTCAGTCAGCACCAAAAAATCCATGGGGCTACTGCGGTAATTAAATGCCTTATATAACGGAAGAATAGTAGACACATTCAGATTAATATAGTGTGCTTTGTTTTTCCTCTAAATCGTTCTCTTTACCTGGATGTGCGTATTTAATGGACCAATTAAAAATTAAAATCTGTGTCATGTGACAACCACAAAACCCTTATCTTCGACTTTTGCTTCGACTCAGAGCTTAATTCGCATGTTTGAAACTCCATTTCAACCTCGCTTCGTATTTAGAAATGTATCGTCGCACACACCTGATTATATTGTTTATAGAAAACACACTACATTTTCCTTATGATTAGAAAATAATAATACTCGGCAAAATCTAGATAAGGTGAGATGTAATTGCAAATATTGACAGTAAATTCTCATCTTTGAGCTTCCAGATGATTATCTTTACAATAAAAGTGAGAAGAGGAGATTATAATCTGGATTGCGTTATTACTGGCTGTAGTACCTTTAATTTCATTTTCAGATCCATGTAGCTCTCAGAGCTTCTCCAATAATGTTAAGGGGAACTCAAGCCCTCCAATCACTCCCAGGGCTAAGCTACAGCTACCTCTGCATTCAAATAAATCCTTAAGAAAATAATAATAATCCTAAATACAGTTTTTTTTTACTACTTCTACAGATTTTTTTTTCAGAAAATATTTATTCTAATTTTTTGTCTGTTAAATAGCCGCTTACCGAAGTGGCGTAGGGATTCATAATTTGGTCTGGTAACTCTTTAAAGCCGTCAGCTGTCAGCTATGAACTGTCAGTCAGCACCAAAAAATCCATGGGGCTACTGCGGTAATTAAATGCCTTATATAACGGAAGAATAGTAGACACATTCAGATTAATATAGTGTGCTTTGTTTTTCCTCTAAATCGTTCTCTTTACCTGGATGTGCGTATTTAATGGACCAATTAAAAATTAAAATCTGTGTCATGTGACAACCACAAAACCCTTATCTTCGACTTTTGCTTCGACTCAGAGCTTAATTCGCATGTTTGAAACTCCATTTCAACCTCGCTTCGTATTTAGAAATGTATCGTCGCACACACCTGATTATATTGTTTATAGAAAACACACTACATTTTCCTTATGATTAGAAAATAATAATACTCGGCAAAATCTAGATAAGGTGAGATGTAATTGCAAATATTGACAGTAAATTCTCATCTTTGAGCTTCCAGATGATTATCTTTACAATAAAAGTGAGAAGAGGAGATTATAATCTGGATTGCGTTATTACTGGCTGTAGTACCTTTAATTTCATTTTCAGATCCATGTAGCTCTCAGAGCTTCTCCAATAATGTTAAGGGGAACTCAAGCCCTCCAATCACTCCCAGGGCTAAGCTACAGCTACCTCTGCATTCAAATAAATCCTTAAGAAAATAATAATAATCCTAAATACAGTTTTTTTTTACTACTTCTACAGATTTTTTTTTCAGAAAATATTTATTCTAATTTTTTGTCTGTTAAATAGCCGCTTACCGAAGAAGAGAATAGTATTAATTAAATATTCCAAGTGTTTAAATCATATGCAGATGATTGGAAAACATATTATATGAGAAGTGTAAATCAATGTTTATTTATAATAGCAAAACCTTTACTATTATTTATCATAATAATGTATCGCCTATTGTTATTCACTAATTACACACACAAAAATCCAACAAACAGTAGTATTCAAATTTAATGTTAATGTTAAGTTTACTATTAGGCCTTTATATAAAGTAAAATAAGAATTAAAAGCTTTATTTTTTCGTAGTTTTTCCACACAAAGAACACACGTACAAATACGACCATTAACTAATGAGTTAAATTTATTCAGGGAAAGAAACAACATAGCTTCTTTCAACTATTTTTACTTTACTCTAAGGAATATTTTCCTGGTCTGGCTTCTATTTCGCTTTTAAAACCGTGGAATTAAAGTAGTCGTTAATTGACTTTTTGTTCTCCAAGGCGGCTAAAAAGACCTCACACGTCGTCTCGTTACAATCGATTAGTCAAGGGTGTCGAAGGGGTAGAGGGGTATCTACCATTTGGGCTCCGCTAAACTCTCTCGGGTGGAATGGCCATCATAGCAAGACTTCAATGCACAATTTCACACTTCGTTCTCCACTTAACAGAAGCTCAACAACGACCCCGTCACCCAACCTCCTTCCCCCTTGAAACCTTGCAGCCAAGTCTACTACTGGAATACCTGCCTATTCAAAGAATTGTGATCACAAGAATAAAGATGAATTCCGCTTGTAAATCTGTGGAAACCATTCAATAGCAGTGCAAGAACCGTACAAAAGCCATATCTTTCTTTCTCTCTCTCTCTCATATTTTATTGACCCAAGAGCCTTCGCTGCGACCAAGTGGTAAATGAAGGTCAGCCTGATGGGAGCTCTCAGTTCGTTTCCAGAGGCTGCACAAAATAGTTTAATATATGTTAGTGGGCCCATACTATTGCTCAGTTGCACTGGAAGGAACGTTTAGAAAATACAAACAAATTCTTATTTACGGGCATCATTGATAACATATTACTATACTATTAGTGTTATTTTATAGGTATTGATAATATATATTAAGAGTGACAATTGCAGATAACATGACCCTATGTAGAATATGAAAATGGCTTTAGTAACTTTTATAACTCTCCAAAAAGTTGCTTCCTATCGTCGATTTGGCTCTTTGGGACTCGCTTTGATGGGCATATGGTCTAGAGCGTCTATATAATATGATCTAGTCTACTAATGATAGGAATGTCTGGATACCTCAGCCGTGTTTCCCACCCTGCCCAAAGCCAATTCGAGTAGTTTCCCTTTAAATTCTACCTTTTTCGTCAACAATATCTCATTAGCTTAAACATGCAGATGACCTCGTTGGGGTGTAGATTAGAAAACTATTTCGTCTGAATCACTTCCCAGATTCTATTCCGGGAACAGTTGATAAATGAACGAGTATTATTGGAGAAATGGGGCTCTCACCATGACAGTGATGAATTGGTGGTCATTGAATTGGATACGGTACCTGTTATAGGGCTAAGCTAGTTTGCAACCCGTGTTTTAGTGTTGTCAATAGGTTCTCTAATCCTTTTTTCTTCCTAATCTCCATATTCTTTGACTAAACTAGTGTTTATCACACGTCCAATCTGGATGATAGCTTGGCCGCGAGTGTTTCTCGGATAACAGCCACGAGGGTTTCTTGCCACCTTCACAGCGGTCCTAAGGAGCGTCCACTCCCCTTTGGGCTATTTCCCTTGATAAAAAGAAATCGGCCAAAGTCACTTTCCAGGTCTTAAAAAACTGCACACTGTGTCGGGGGAAATCTTGCCTTTTCTCTACTGCTAGTTTTTTTTATGTCAAGATCGTAAATCCTAAAAACACACTATATGTATTGTTACCCTGGTTTAAGAAAGTGAGAACAAAGAGGGCTCACCTCATCCTTCACCGTGACTCATACATTCTGAAAAAGTTAACAAATATAACTAACTGTATAATGTTAGTGTTATGGTTACTTAGTTCATAAATTACACATTATATGTCCTAAATAAAAATAAAATACTTCAATTCTTTTAAGCAGCTTTTAATATTAATTGTTGTTTGCTATTCTAAGTTATTAGTTTCTTAGTTGTATGTGGATATAGCTGAAAATACCATTTAAAGCCCTAAACTAACACATATAAACTAGTGATAGTAATTAACCCATAAAATATGTTTCTTTGAAGAAGAATGCTAATCTTGAAATGGCGGAAATATGTGAGCGCGTGGTCTTAGAAATAAATCGAACATGAAATAAACCAATAAGTCAGTAGATGCTTGGCTATAACTATTGACGCAGACTACAAGTAAGAAAATAGTTATAGTTTGTATTAAAAAAATTATGCTTTCTTCGTCTAATAGTTGAAAACAAATCTCACAACTTCATATACTTTGTTAATACAACTGGCCAATAGAAATAAATCTTACGTTCACGTGTTACATTACGGTCATATCTTATAAGCTGCACCATAGTGGAACCAAGCAAGGTAAGCTTGATACCTTTCAGGGTAAACGAAGGGTACATGAATAGTGAAGCCAGGAAGATTTAGTTGAGCTATAGTTTACGGACACGGTTGCATCAGGTGTCATATTCGTAAATTTGAATAATTACAACTGTACAGGAAAATCTAAACTGGGAGCCTTAACTTAGCACATCAAGACTCTACCACTGAGACATCCAGGTTTAGTACAGTTCCTGGGGTCATTTTACACTCATGACTTGAGTCAAAGTTTGTTGTGCCAAGGGTCCTAGGTTCGATTCTCATGTATAAGTAAATTACCCACTCGTCTTTAATCTTTACATTTGATTTGATATGAAATAAATTTAAAATAAATTTTAGAATATAACTAAGTACGTCAGTCCAAAATTATTAGGATAAGCCCATTTCCGTCTATTGAAATCAAGAAAATGGCTGATTATATTTTGACAAATAAGCACTCATTTTAAAGGTCCATGATGTCGGTAAAAGTAGTATAGTTTAATTCAAACAAAATCAATCTTTCTTTGTTTACACCACATGGAAACCCTGATTTGTGTATAAATGTATATTGTTGAATCAAATATTTATATTTGGTTTAAAAATAATAACTCATTTTCTTACTCATGTGTGCAACAAACAGAAAAATTAGGGCAAAAATGTGTATACACCAAACAAACCAATAAGAGCAGGTTAAGAATATATACTTTTGTTTACATTGTTGCTTTTTTCTTCTTTGTCTATACATATTTTCATCTGGTCACAAAATGGCCATTATACTAGCCGGTTCTAACACACCTTTTTTTGCAAATATACTTTGACTAAGGGAATTTATTTCTTAGACCGAGAAAACCTTTTACTGTCATTGAAATGTTGTTATCATTAATTTTCATTTAAATCAGCAAAATTGAACATGTTTCACATTTAAAAGGTTAATATTGAATTTCCTTAAAATATTTTATTTCGTTTTTCTTTGCGAGTGTAACATACTATGAATTCAATAACGATACACTATGATAAGCCCATTTCTGGTATTTGAGAAAAATACGCTAAAAAACTTTAGCATGAATGGTAGCATTTGTTGCACAATCCCTCAGTATATAATAGTATTGTATATAAAGTGGCATTCATTATATCATCCTTTGTCTCTAATATAATAGAATATTAACTATATTTAATATGTTTTTATGAAATTATATTCTTGATACTTTCTTTGAATGTGGTTTTCGTGATATATTCTATTTATATCTCACTATGTTGCCGAAACCATTTTACCTGTCGGGCTAAAACGTAGTATCTATGATTTTAATCAGATTCCCCGGGTATGTGTTTGTAATTAGATATCCAAGGTAGAAAAAATCAATTCTCTCAAAATAGGTTTTAACGATTGTAATTAAAATTCATATCTAGAGGCATTATTTAGTATTACAAATTAAATGGTGCCTCAACTTTTCCGGGCTAATGGCTTGGACAGGAAAAGGGAAAACTGCAACACTATCTTTTCCCTGAAAACATATTTTGTCAAGGGAACAAAACCAATTCTGGCTCTTCCTCCGGTAAAAGATTCCTAAGGCGAACTAGTCCCTCTTTTGGATATCTGTATGGGGACTACTTCGGGGGAAGAGATCAACAAAAACAAAAAATCATCAAATAAAACCTTCCCTTTCAGCATAGGAACATGGAATGTAAGGACGTTGAGAAATGCTGGTAAAATGGAAAATGTGTGGTGTGAACATTGCGGGTTTAATAAGTGACATCTGGTGTACCAATTACGCTAATGGGTTAAGAAATGTGAATATTGAATTTAGGGAATGTGAACTCGCATTTGCATAGAGGGAGAGGGGAAAGTAATTTAGGAAAAACCACCTCGGTTCACCCGAGCGAGATTCAAACCTCAATCTGCCCGTCCTCGGCAGTCTAGCTCTATACAAAATTAGCAAGTTAGCTAACTATGTCATTGAGACGGATTCCGGCGTGAATATCAAGGGGAAATAGTGTCTGGAAACTACACAATGTATTATTCAGGCTTAAAGAGTGCCGTAAAGGAATGGCAATAATGATGAAATATTAAGTTGTGAAAAGTGTTACTAAATTGGTGTGTTATATAGTGTTAGATTTATCTTTGCAAATTTAAATGGTGAACCATTGGATATGTTGATAGTAAAAGAGTACATGCCAACAACCAACCACGATAATGTCAAGGTAGAAGAAATATATGGTGAAATTAAAGTAACTGCTGAACATGAAGGAAGAGGGGAAAGAGAAGACCATTATCATGGGCGATTGGAACAACGTTGTCGGAGAAGAACAGAAGCAGAAGAGCATAGGGTCACATGGACTGGAGAAGAGAAACAACAGAGGTCAGATGCTCATTGAATTCTGCCACCAGAATAACCTAGTGGTGACAAACACCTTGTTCAATAAACGGAAGACTAGACTATTAACATGGAAGAGCCCAGGCGACATCAGCAGGTGCCAACTAGATCACATCAATGTAAAACAGCGATTCAGGAATGGAGTTAAGGATGTGTAATAGTTTTAAAGAATATTTTTTGAAGCTGTTAAATAGCAATGTTGGCAAAGTTAAAGACACTGTACAAAAGTCTTGGTAACAACAGAAATACTTTAGAAAACGTAAGAACGAAGGAAAAGGAAACATGCCAACAAAGTAGAATATTTGAGGCTAAACAACAAACTAAGAAAAGAAAGACGAAACGCTAGGAAATACTATATAAAGATGACAGCTATGAGATTATTGAATTGCAATGAAAAGGAAGGTATATCATCATGTACCAGAAAACAAAGAATCTGAGATGGAATGAAAACAAAGCTGTCCAAACAATAGGAGAAGAAAACCCCGAAGGTCAAATAATGACGGATCATGGGAGGTTCTGATGATTTTTGAAAGATATATCTAAAAACAGCACTAAAAGGAAATTGACCAGGGAACCTGGAAATTTAATCATAAAATTAAGAAGAGGAAGAAGGAAAAGGACTCAGAATTTAAAGAGTGAAGGGAAGAGAGCCATAGAGGACATGTTAAGAAGCAAAGCTGCTGGATATGACGACATAAAGGGTGACCTTTTGAAGGAGATGGGGAACAATTGATTGATGACTCTGACAAAACTTATTTAATGATTTATGAAACGGAATAATGGCCCAAGGAATTTCTAGACATAAACATGATGGCTCTAAAGAAGAAGAAACAAGACAATAAATGAAGTGACCTTAGGACCATCAGCCTCACCTCTCATGTGGGAAAGATCATGGCAAAATTATTCAACAGGAAACTGGAACAGAATTTAGAAAAATGTATAGAAGAAGACCAATTTAGATTCAGAAAAATAAAAGGAACATGTTATCAGGATGTTAGAAATAATTTTAAAAAGAGTGCTGGAAGTCAAGGAATAAGTCTGTATTGGTTTCATTGAATGGTAAAAGGCACTAGAGAGAGTGAATTGGAAGAAACTAATGGAAATACTCAAGAAGATCTTCATCGGTATTGGAGAAACGGGAGGCTGATTGAAAACCAGTAGCTGGGACAGAGATTAAAGGTGAGACAGACTAAAGGAGAGACCAACAGCGTAAAGATAGGAAGATAAGAGAGCCAGGGATACTGTTTGTCACCCAGATTGTTCAACCTTTATGGAGAGTGGCTGTTCAGGGAAGCCCTGGAAGGACGTGGCAATTTCAGGGTAGGGAGACGCGTCATCAACCCAATAAAATACACAGATAATCTATTATTGATAGCCAAAAATAAAGAAAAGTTTCTGGAAATAATGGAATGGCTGGCGGCAATAGGGAGAAGATATGGCATTGAGATCAACAATGAGAAGTAAAAAGTGATGGTGATTTCAAAAAATGGATGCCCAAAAAAATCAAAATTGTAAACGAGGAGCTAAAAAATAGAGCCGTTAAAATACCTGTGAAGTCTGCTGACAAATGATGCCTTGTACAACAAGGAAACTAGATCTATGATTGCAAGCGTCAAGGAAGCATTAAGGAAGAAGAGGTTACTGCTGACAACAAGTTGAGTTTGTTACTGAAGAAGAAACTGATAAAATGCTACATATGGAGCAGAAACTGGAACGCTTAGGAAGACGGAAAAGAAATAGTCGGATAATTTTGAAATGTGCTGCTGGAGAAGACTTTAAAATAGCAGTTGGACAGTCAAGGTAACAAACGAAGAATTCCTAAGAAGATTGGGTGAGAAGAAAGCCATTTTGGATGTGATTCTTTGGTACAAAGCAAACTTAGGAGGAACTGTCTTTCACACCAAGTCATAAAAGTAAAGGTTGAGGGAAAGATGAGCTTAGGAAGAAGAAGGATCTAAATATTGGATGACTTTATGGACATCAGAGAACTCTGGGAGCTAAAAAAGAGGGAAGAGGACAGGGTGGTCTAAGTTCACTGGCAAAATGAATGAACTTGTCCTAATAGAGAACAAATAATAATAATAAATAATAGATATACAAATACATGTTTATACATGTACATAAAACATATACCCATGTACGTACATACAAATACACATATATATGAATATATATATATATAGATACATACATGTATACTGATATACTTACATACACATATATATATAAAATTATATATATATATATAATTATACATACATACCATATATAGTTACAATGCAAAGATATATTGTTGCGTGTGTATGTACGTATATATGCATAAATACATGTGTATATATACATTTACAATAAATGTATATACACATTTAATTTACATTATACATACATACATATATATAAAGTATATGTAGACATTTAAATATATATATATATAATATATAAACAAAAAATACAAATGTATATCCATACTTCTATACATGTACACATGCATACATACACACACAGAATAATCATGCTTATACACATACATATATACATGCATGTATACACAAATATAATATAGATGCATATACATATACTTATATATTTATCCGACTGACTGATCAATGTTCATTCTCAGATGTAATTAAAATAATTACTATAAATTATTGTTGACAATTTAGTATTACAGTGAAAACCTAAATAAAACCAATCATATAAACATTTTTCATTATTGAAACATTCTTTTGGCCTTTACGTCACTTTTGTAGTTCACTGTTTTAAATAGTATTACGTAAAGAAAAAACGTAAATGAGATTTTATCCTCTCCATGCATGATTGACACTATCGTAATTTACTTTTATTTTGACTGTATTCACCACTTTTTCTCCTGATGAAACTCTTCTTGGGGCAATACTGTATTTTTATAGGTAGGTGCCATTCTAAAGGTTCCCTTATTCTTCAAAAGAAGGTAAAAAAAAAATAGTAATTAACTTTTTTGTAATCTGATGGTCAAATGTTGTTACATAGTTGCATGTTAAACCGTTCAAGAGAATCAATTTTTGAATTTATTCTATAGATTACGTATGGTAATTGAGAAAATGTTCAACCTCTAGAGTCCAGAGTATAATGGAATATGTTGTTTAAATGTCTCAGAGCTTTTTTTTTACAATTTTGTTTGTGTGATTTGTGTATGTACTGTATGGCACTCTACCTGTGCCTGGAGCTACAGCCAAAATGGTTTAATGCAGGGGTTATTCAAGGGGTTTTCCATACCCCCTAAGGGTATGGGAACCAAACAATAGGGGTATGGGACTCGATCTCTGGACAACAGAATGACCACTAGTTGTAGCTAGCTTGTGTATTTGTCATTTGACATTTTTATATACATATATTGATAAAATCCTTAAGATTTTATTTCAGATATTCTGTTCCTAGATATCTATATCTAAAGTAAAACTAAGCTATTGGCATATTTTGAAGTCACACTAGTACTGGTAGTATGGATGGTGATGATGATCTCAACAGTCTGACGAAGGGAATACGTTGACATATTGGGCCACCCCTTGGGGGTCTGTAATCGTAAAAATTTTAAGGTCCGCTAGATTAATGGATATGGATCAAACCTTATAATATGGTCATACCTCAAGATGAAATTGTGATTTTAATAATCGCTCTAGCAATTTTGTTCCTTATTAATATGCAGGAATATGTTTTACTTGATATTTAAGTGGGGTTTTGCAAATAATTATTTTTTGTAAATTTTGAAACTCTATAAATTACTACAACAATTTGGTTAATTATGGATGTATGAAAATTGTTTTACATATATATTAGTAAAATGAAGAGTTTTTCTGTCTGTCATGAGCGTTGAGTGATATCTACCGCACACACAGGTCTAAAATTTTAAAATTAGTTGCTCCTGTGCACAAACATATGTACCTAGAAGCAAGATTTTTAAAATTTGTATTTGATATTCTTAAATTACAGTAATTAATAAGTGGATTGGAAGAGGTAGCAAAGCAATCTATTGCGTGGTTACCACGGGAAACTCCGGGTAGATCTGCTAGTTATAAAGAATACTGTTTAAACTGTAATATACAATTATGAGAAATGACCTATGATTGTGCCGTACTATTTATTTTATTAAGCGATATGAATTGTCCTTTGTAATTAGGGCCTTCAATAAAACCCTGATAAACTGAGCCCTGGTAGTCAAAAATTCTGAAAACGGAGGTTAAAAACAAAACTGAGTCAAATGAAATATATTTTATTGTGTAACATACTAAAAGCTAAAATAGAATTATAAGAAAAGAGAAAGTAAATAATTAATATTTACATATTGTATTCATCACATGTGTTTCCCTGCAACTAAAAATAATAACAGTAATCTACTATATAAATATATACTGTAAATGTAAGATTACATTACACATCATTAGTCAAATGAATGTGAATGTTATTAAGCTCATTCAACTGTAATTTAAAATAATTTGTGGAAATACTCACTCCACGTACTATCCTGGTCAATATAAATTCTCGCTAAGACGAACAAGCTTCTGTCCCAATTAGTTCAGACTAACGAGATTTTACTGTAAATACAAATTGTTTGCAACCCATGACACTTAGGGGTAAGGTTTATGAACACTAGTCAGAACCTCTAAGTGTTGCTGGTCTGAGTCTCATAAGTATAAGGATTTTCTTAAACGAAACTATGTACCCACATCATTGGTCCTATGGACTAAAGCTTTAGTTCGCATTGTACGTGTCCACTGTTTACTGCGAGGTTGGGGTTCAAACACATTATGTAAGCACTAGAGGTTGTTTTCTATCTGTGACCCACAACAGTGGTTTCTCCTAACTTTATTCATGCTTATACGGGTGCCGGTCCTATAAATCACCCCCTTATCTTCACTCTCCATTAGATTTAAGATTGCTCCACATGTTCACTGAAAGTATAGAGTATAATCTGCAATTTACATACTAACAGAAATGTATGTAGACACATAATGTTTAGCAACACAAACTAAAACCAGCTTACTGTCTACATATTTTATTTTATAGTAGATAAACAATACTTTAAGATCAATATCACGATGGATGTTTTCAAATTAAGGTTTTGTGTCGTAAAACAAAACAAAAGATAACTATATCGATGTATACTTTTTATATTTAAGGGAGATTATCAAACCTTATCACAACAACAGGGGGTACAGACGAATCCTTGTACTTCACTTTATCTGCGCATGCACACTAATTGAGGGGATTGGTTTTAAAATTTGGTTGGGTCTCACAAGCATGTGTTATCACGAAGAATCGAGAAATTTAAACAATTAATTTTAAGTCACGCCAATCGAACAGTGCGTATGGTTCTGAAATATTGTGATTGATTTAGAGCTCATCACATGATCACGTCTCATTTCTGCTCTTGTTTTTAAGGTGTGCGAATATACAGTAGCTCGTTAATAACCACCGTATTAAATAGTATAGTTTTAAAAAAGGCAAAAATTATATCACATTATATATGTCTAGAAACAGTGGCAGCGTAACCGTGGGAGCCGGAAATATACCACCCTCTCTTGAAGAAATCCCCCCTCTTTCCCCTCTAAATATATTTCAAATGCTCTGATATCAAATATGAAGCTGAATGATGGTCTTAGTTCATGATCCAAAAAACTTCTAGATGGATTCAATTCTCAAAGATTTGCCGGAGAAGACCACATTAAAAAGCCTCTAGATGTCTCTAACTGTCAGAAGAAATAAGATGTGGCAGCTCTAAATAGCTTCCAGAGCCATCAAAATCTCAAATTTTAAAGAGAAGGACCACTCCAAATATATTTTAGATGCATTTAATTTTGAAGAGCTTTCACTTTAGGTATTTTTATTTGAAGTAAGTAACGTACAATTTCTGAGCTGACTGATTATATTAGCACACGATAATTTCTTTGGACTAGATCAAAAGAGTCTACCAATTTTGCCAGGAAAGATATTTTCACAGACCTTCCAGGGTTATTTTACAGGCCACAATCAACATGGATCCGATGGCTTTACTTTTCCTTCAAAGGAAATTTGTGCTGCGGATTTTTATAGCTCAAGAAAAATCCATTGACCCCCTACTGGGTTTGAGCTCACGAACATCGGGTAGTGATACGAACATTTTACCCAAATATCACCGAGGTTGACATCATGTTAGGACCACTCCAAATAATTTCTGAAAGCATTATATTTTCAAAAATAAAATTGTGGAAGGCCACTCCAAATATATTTCAGAGTCTAGACTTTAGAAGCATCTAATATTCAAAATATTCCCAGGAGAGGACAATTAAAAATATCTTTTAAAAAGATCCTATTTTCAAAATATTTTCAAGCAAAGACAACTTTAATCAGCTTCTAGAAGCATGTAATATTCAAACAAATTCAGATGAGCCGTAAAGAGTAATCTAAATAACTTTTATAAGCAGCCAAATATAAAAAATGTCAGGGGGAAGATAGCTTCAAATAACCTTTGGAAAATCTATATTAAAAAAACGTGTAAGGACTATTTAAAATAGCTACAAGAGCCATCCAAATTTCAAAAAGTTTCTGGGAAAGACTATTCCATTAACTTATACACATTAACTATCCTAAAAAAACTGGGTGGGATGACCACTCCTAATAGCTTTTAAATTAAGGACAACCAATTTGCAAACATTTATCTGGGAGTGGGGGAGGGGCGGGGGTGAAAGCCATGTCCCTAAAACAGTCTTTTACCCCTCCTGTCCCCCATACAAATATGATTCCACCACCACTGCCTAGAAATATCAAGAACTATTACAGTACAGATTGTGGAACATTCATGATTTGTTTAGTAGAAAAGCATTTCCGGTCCTAGAAATTTAATTTTTAAGTACTATGCTACATAGGGTTGGAGTTTAATAATGATTATTATTAATGTTTATTTATTTTCACCATGTCCTAGTATTCGTTTGGGTTATTAATTACCCTTGTAAAGTAAGATGAGAAAGCCATATTTTAGATGAATTGTATCAGCATTTGAGTGGAGGGAATGTGAAAGGATATTTAAGAATAAAACCCTAAGTCCACTTGGCCTGGATTCTAACTCCAATCCCTCCCTCAACAACAAACCAGTCCAAACAAGCTAATCATTTAAACCAAATGTACTGTATCATACATCAATGGGGGTTCAAAATTTATTACTCAAGGGATTAAACCAAGAATGTATACTGCAGGCTACAACCTAGTCCATCCGAATTGCTTGGAACCTAGTCCAATTCGAATAATCTGGAGGGACACGTTTAAAGGGAGAGTAAATAGTTTATTTAATAACAAGGTCTAAACAAGCCTACATTATAATGAATTATGCTATTTACCAGTAGCACATTTATTTATTATTATTATAGGTATAAACAAATGTAACATTTACATATTTTACGTTTATATTATATATTTTTATATTTAAAATAATGCACGTGTAAAATAATTTTCCGATTATTTGTAAGGATACTATTTTTTGATAAAACTAAAGCTTTAACATTAATCCTAAAAATCAGAAATTAGAAAATTCCCTTTAAACTATTTTCAAATAATTTTTAAGAACTCAATATATATATCTTATTCAAAAAATCTCTTCACTCACAATAAAATAATCAAATCTATTTTTTATAAATGAGCACCGTTATATTCAATCATATACGTTAGAGTTTATTTTATGCCCATGTTAAATAGCCTCTTTGAACATGTGTTTTTTTAATTGCATAGGCAAAAAAAGCATTAAACCCCACTTTAATTTATAGCCTGTTCAACTTCCTGCGTGCTTTTTATTCATCTCAAGGTATTTATGATCACTGTTCTTGACATAAGTTAGAAAATCACTTAAGATTGCAGTTATCGATAACTACCCACCAATCATATTAAACCTAAGTAATATTGCCATATTTTATCAAGGTTTATCCTTTATTAATTATATGAATCTATTCCGCATAACATAGGTATCTAGTTAAAATAGTCATCGTACATATTTTAATTATTTGTTTAATTGGTATACCAAAACAGTTTAGCTTAAATTTGTAAATGTCTATTCAAAAATGTTAATGTTTGTAAACAATGTAAAAATTGTTGTTACAAGATATTGTTTTGAATAATTGTGTAGCACAATATATCAAATTAAATATTAAGTTTCAAATATAAAGTAAATTATAATTTTTAAGAAGATTGAATACTCCTAAAGAACATGTACAGGTGTGGCGAGAACAATTAGACTTTTTTCTAGCACTCCTCTTAGTACCCGTTCGAGCTATGCACCGACTAGACTATTATAGACTAATAAACTAACACTTTATTGAAAAATAAAAATTCACTAGCTATATAAAAACAAACTACATATTACCCTTTTTCACTTTTTGAAGATAGTGTCACTCAGTTGATCTCCACCGCACGTCAGACAAACCTCAGCAAGTTGTTCATAACTTTACTCACCATAGATCGTATAATTGTTTCCGCCCCAAACTGTATATAGACCTATATTTTTGCTGGAGGAGAGAATGTAAAAGACGATGGGGGATCTATGTCTCAAAATCATACATCTAGCAACATTGTGTAAATCCTTAGATAGCGGCTCTTAAATGAAAACCCGCCTCATAGATTGAATGGTCTGAGGCAGTGGTTCCCAAGCCCTGGGTCAAGACCCCAATAGGGGTAGTAAGGCTCTTTTCCCTCTTCTGACAATATAGCCAACCTCTGTGAACAAGGATGTTGAGGTCTTGTCACGATCAAGATTCTCAGAGTGATTCACGTTTTACTCTGTTCATCATATCACTCGAACTCGAAGAACTCACCTACAAAATCAAGCATCAACATGATTGTCATTGAAACGCTCTGTTTTTTAGCTAATTGAATTTTCCACGGGACCATATTGTGTAATTTTATATTCGCAAGACTAAAAAGTTACTGAAATTGATCCAATTTAGTTGATAACATTTATTGATAAAAAATAAACATTCAAAAGAACTTCCCAAAGAATCAAACAGCACAGTAGGAGCCATTGTAATGATACTTTTTGGTCACTTATTGAACATTAAAACAAAGTCACATTTTCACTAAAATATTTTTAACTGATCCTTATACTTTATTGTGCTTTATGTTATCTTTGATAATAAATGTATTGAAATATTCTGATTTTTTATTTAAATTAACTCAATTACATTAATTTAATAAACACTAATATGAAAATAATAGGCAATTGAAATTACATGTATTGATTATTTTGGTCGCCAGGCCGGAAAAATATTATATTTAGGGTCACGATCAAAACATGTTTGGAACCACTGATCTGTGGCGTCACTCTCGCAATTTACTCAACTGTCGATAATGGGGAGATTGGGCTCAAATTCTGGTCGTGTTTACTGAGAGTGGACTTTACTAATTTGTTTTCCTCTCTCCATCCACGCCAGTTTGTCCATGTAATATAATGTGTGACGTCACAGTCAAGAAACTATCCAGGTGCAACCGATACACGATTCCTTGGGTGACAATGATTCAGTGATTCAGATGACTGGTTACGTTGCATGAGCCAAAATTACAATAATTCGTAATTAATATTATAATGATTAATCTCCGTCTCAACAAGATAACTTTTTTAAATTTAATTGCTTGAAAAGGTATAGTATATTTATCATTTATCACTCTCTATTGTTAAATATATTATCACCTCACTACTTAAGTATTATGTTTTGGATTAATAATGTTTAGTTATTGAAAAATAATACTAGAATAAGGATTTGAACCCTGGTCGTCCAAATTTACAAGCCAGCCACTGCTCTACCAACTGAGCCATCCAAATATTTAACTATATCGGTGGATCGTTCAACTATATAAAAATACGTATCGGTGGTTACATGGTCTTGTGTTGTACTGAATTGCTGGTGACACGGAGATTGGAGTTCCAATAGCGGAAGTGTATATTAAATATTTTCCCACCTCTCCTCCATCAAATGCAGATACATTTTCTCTCAAATTTTACCAAACAAACTATATAGAACCATCAAGCGTCATGCTTATATATATTTGTTATATCCATACAATCACTGGTTATAAAATGTTGTATTTTAGACTCTTTGGGAAAGTATATAAACGATCGTGTCGAACCATTTATTATATTAGTATGCAAGTCCGCTCTGCGCTATTAAATTAATTTTTAGCGCTGCGTTTGGATTATAAACATATGAAATAATCAATTTAATGTGGTGCTAAGGATAAAGAAAGTTGAATTTAAAGGAAGTGTATCCACATTTGTGTGGAGAGAGATTAAGAAACCATTTAGGAAAAACCACCCTCAGTTCACCCGACAAGGATTTGAACTACGATCTCCCCAGTCTTCAACAGTACAGTCTATTGTGAAAGTGACGCCGTAGACCACCACCGAGGTAAGCTATTTTGATTCTTAATAGTTTTGATATCACAAGTAAGGATCATAGATACGATTGTATTTTTGTGCTATTATTTTGAATAGGTATGTTACGTTTAAATTATATGTTACCCCTCCCTGCATTTGGGCAGGCTTGTTATTCCCCATCTTGTTATCACACCCCTTTCCTAGTGAGCAATTGTGACCCAGCAGCTCTGATTGTAGAAAGCAGAACCACATAGAAAAGGGGACTAATTACCCTCTCAAAAATAAGGGTTGAATTGTAATCATAACAAAGATGAGGGCTCAATCTTCTCGAGTTAGACCACTTACCACAACCTTACTTCAACATCTTACAGCACATGCACTTGCTCTATGACTCATTAATTATTTTCCAAACATCAATTTATCAACACAAAATTAAATTACTACCACACCAATTATAAACTAACTAAACCAAGAATATTGCACCAAAGGCTAAGCTTATAGTCACTATCCATTCGGGCATATATATATATATATATATATATACACTCATATTCACATATCATCATATTATAATTAATTATGCAAGTGTAGTAGGGTTAATAAGGCAAGCATTCAAAGAAATGTACCCCAATTTGCATGGTAAAAGAGTGAAAAGTAATTCAGGAAAAAAAAACACCCCCAATATACCCGATTAGGATTTAAAGCCCAATCTTCCTGTCATAGGGAGTTTGGTTTATTTTGAGAATGACATCCTAGAGCATTTTACCACCGAAGCAGAAGAACCTTATCTGAAAGTTAGAATAGCTATTAGATCTACATTATTGTATTCATACGTTAAGTCATGTGATTTTAAGCTGTTACTTTTGATAGATCTTAACCATACTCATAAAACATCGCTAATAAAAAGTATCATTGTTGACAACATAAAAATATGCTTGTAATTTATAATAAAATTTATATCAAAATTCTAGTATACACACTCCATCCTCGTCACGAAGAATAGAACGTTTAAACAATAAGTTTATTGTGTTTCTTTTTTAAGACATGCCGCCATTAGCTATCTGCGAAATACCTTGAAGACCTTAGATGTGTCTCATTAAAATTATAACATGAACTGCTTGAAAATGACGTAAGACCATACCAATTATAAAAATAAATTTATCCACTCTTATCAAGAAAAACCTAATGTGCTGGTACATTAGGAGCTTAATTAAAATTAAGGCTATTGAGCACGCTGTTTGGAGTACGAACACATGAAAATAGAACTAAACTCTAAAGGGGGTTGATAGTGGATAAGGCTATTTCTTATTATTTTTTAAATATAGATTCAATTTGTTTTTCTTTCTTATATTGTAGCTTATATGTTTGTGAATGTATTAATGTTAGGCCTAATTGTTTACAAAGAACCTTCCCTTCAAAATTAAAAAAAATTCTGATAATGTTGTAATGTGCTGAAATTAGTCGATGATATTAGTGATCTCCAAAATAGCTTATAGGTTTCAGATGTATTTGTAAAAAAGATCAAGATCAACTAAAATGAAAAAGAATCAACAACTTTCAGACAAGAATAACTATATATCTAAAAGAAATTTAATCTTTCAATCTTATCAACTTATAAATAAAAATTCAAACTTATATGATCCAATATCTTTAGTAGAATAGTAAGAAAATATATTTCGTGTTCAAGATTTTCCATTTTAATATATTTTAAATATTGTTCTAGTAGTAAAATTAAACTGGTTGTATAACTTACAATTATTGTATCTAACCGCTTGTACAGGAACTTACCCAGTAATTGTTATTGTTTGACCATTTTTTGTTGCTCAAAATGATATCTTAATGCAACAAAGTATTTATTATAATTACACAACTTTGGAACACGTCTTATCAAACATTAATTATATTCTGAAAATTGAAAAATGACACCTGGGACACGGGAATCAAACCCGGGACCTTCAGCTTAGCACGCCAATGCTCTTACCACTGAGCTATCTAGGATTCGTCCCGTGCCAATGGTCATTCTTCACCCTTCACTCATAGTTTAAGGCAGAGTCTTTGATGAACGTGCGGAAGTCGTCAGCATATAAATACGTGATTACATAAGATCACAGCCATCAGACAACGCAGCCATATGAGTGATATGAGTGAAGAGTGAAGAATGACCATGGACACGGGACTAATCCTGGATAGCTCAGTGATAAGAGCATTGGCGTACTAATCCGAAGGTCCTGGGTTCGATTCCCGTGTCCATGTGTCATTTTTCAATTTTCAGAATATGATATCTAAATCGTGTTATCCTCACTAAAATGCATAAATGATAGCTTCGGATATTTGATCCATTAAACATTAATTATTTGTACTCATTATATTTCTGAATAGAAGAAGCTGCCGGATTACATTAGATTCAGTAACCTAGCCTGATCAACTTTCTAAGGTATAGAAACAAATTCACCATGATCCTAATTTGTCCCAAGACGTCAATGACATGGAACAAAGGAAGGAACATGTCCACCTCTTGTTTAGAATTTACCAGTATGGTAGGAATATTCGGAAAAATGGTTAAACCAAAGAGTATTTGGTTAGAAAAGGGTTGAGACTACTGGGGAGTGGAGTGGGCTACATAATGATGATTTACATACTTTGTACTTGTCACCAGACATTATTACTATGGTCAAATCTCAAAGATTATGGTGAGTAAGGTATGCAACCATGTTCAGGGTATTGATTGGCAAATCTAATGGGAAGACCTAGACGCAAATGGGAGGATAGCATCAGAATTAGGTTGTAATAAGTTTACTGGATAAAACAAGATCAAAATAGGGAATGAGGTTGACTTGATAGAACTAGTTCAAGATAGGGATATGGCTATGAATCTGCGTCCCTTTTTCCCAATTCATTAAACAGTTCGATATACATAGAGTTCACCCGTCCTCTCTAATTGCAATGTACACATAAGCTCCATAGAGAAGTTAGCATGAATTGCCATCTTCGTGGAGGAGTTACCAGAGTCAGAAAAACTGGATGCGAGTTCAAAAGCCAATGGCTTTAACTTTCAAATGGAAAAATTTAGTATTTTCTTACATCTTTCTTTGCTTTGAAAAGTTTTCGGCCACATGGAGATGGTCAACAATGCCCTTCAATGAAAATCACTTTAATTTCAGATGGCCTCAGAAATAGATGCTACATTGTTTGAGCTCCCAAGAAAGTTCTAGACGCAGTATGAAACTTTCTTAGACGATACAAACTCAATATCAGAAAATCTAAAAGTTTCTAAACAGAAGCTGCCATGAGGAAGGAAAATTCATCAACCAATTAAATTATGCAAGCAGCAGAGACGTTCTTACCTTTACTACCCAGAAGTAATTCTACCATCAGTGATCAATTAAGTCGTTGATATGACCGTAGAGTGAATCAGAAACCGATTCATATCCAATATTATTGACTTCATAGTAAACGACGAACACTTTCTCACCGGCATGCGAAATGAGTTTCATGTGTTCGGTGAACATTTTAAGGATGACATTGATGGAGAAATAATAGTTATAAACAGATATATGTTTATTGGTATCTTGAAAACAAGGAACTAAAGGGTTGTCAGCGTGGCACTGGAGTTTACTTTCTTCAGAAAAACATCAAATGATGGACATGAGTCCAGAGCTGGTGAATTTCGTCCGACTCCTCCCAACGATTTCTGTGTAAATTTACACATCAGAGTGGTCATTTTCAAGACTGAGAAGACTGAAAACCTCTATGAGATCCATCATTGGCCAGAAACGCCTGGACCATCTTTCTATTCTAAATGTTCACTGAGAAGAGACTAACTCTTTAAACATGGAATCTACTGCAAATGGATGTCAACTCTTGCTCTAAAGACCTGAGTTAATCATATAGACTATGTACCGTCACATTTACCAAATAGTTGAACTAAATACACACATGTTTATTATTTATTTACTGATTATTTTGTAAAAATTTGCTTCCAGTCTCAGTATTTTTCAAAATCTGATCATTATGGCCACTATTAATCAAACTCGATTAACGATAACAGCTGATCAAATTTGAATTATTAAATAGTTTTACAGAATTAATAAACATAGGTAGTCAAAAACAAAGACATTTGAAAACACACTTGGCTCATTCATGGTAAACTATGCATTAGAACTAACAAATGTTAATGAATGATAAGGGGAATTATAAAATGTTTACTTAGAGGCCCCATTAAGTTAAGTCGGAATTTACTTGCCCCCTCTCCCCTCTAAAAAAAAGCCGGAACGTCTGACCCAATAATACATTTTTGGGTAAGGTTCTGAACCAAACAATCCGCTTAAAAGCTTGGTTTCAACTTACGAATAGATATGTAATTGCTAAATAAAGTAGTGAAAATTGTCTAGAAGCAATGGAATGCATGTAAGAATATAAATTATTTGTGAGTGTGAGGTCTTAATCAAACAGACAAACCCGGCTATTTGAACAACATTGAAATAAGCTCATTTAATTAACACTTAGCCCAATATTTGAACAGTCTGATTTTTATTGAATAATTGGTGTGATTAAAATATCAAATAAAATCTATCTTTGTCAACTTGACAATATGAGTAAATACATGCACTTTATTTGCATTCAAACAAAGCTAGTACAGTTATAGTTTTGGATTCTGGTATAGAGAGCAGTAGGCTCTATCTGATATCTACAACTAGAACTACTTTTATAAACCCATGCGACATGTAGTTTGAAGCTGTCACTCTTGATATAAACATCAATTTTAATGCAATAATACTAACAATATATTGAAATGTTATGAATGATGACCATAGAAAAATAGATATTTGTCTATATTTTCTACTCATTTCTCACTACAAGAATAGTTATCGTTAAACAGAAGTGTCTTAGGAGATGCCCGAACTTTAAATAGCCTACATCCCTTTTTTAACCTGCAGTAGGTGCTGACACTATTTTATTTCAACCTTTATTTTGATTTGTTGGACACCCTTCAGGTTATATGCTAATTATTCCTGAATTTAGTATAATCTCTCATATAATTTGGCGTGAAAATGGTAAAAATTAAGCTTTCGGAAATTTAGGAATAATTTTCACAATATGAGAAATTTGGGTTAGAGAAATAATGGGGTCATAGTAGATTTAATATCTACATAATACGACGAACGGTGATAGTGGGAGATTATAATCGGTTCTGAATTGACTATAATAACGCACGATTCCTTCCCGATACTAATTGCATGTGAATAATCGCATCTATTTTAACTAAACTAATCAAAATTTAAAATTATACCAGGCAAACTTTTTCGTACCAATGTTTCAGATAGAGCACCCATAATTATTACAGGAGTGAGCTTATAACTAGGATGAAGATATGTTAGATAGCTAAGATATTGCCGGTCAGATGATCTGCTTGGGTTATATATCTATACAACTGTTATAGTACACGAGTTTGGCGTTTACCTGGAATAGATACATAACTATTTTATGTGAGCCTGGACATAATAGACATGGTCTGAATGTTTAAACTTTCCACTTTGAAAAATAAAATTATTTGTGTGTTGTGGTTAATCATTAAGCAATAAATGGCCGGGAAACACAAGGTAACTCATAAAAGAACGTAGAATTTGTGAATTGAATGATGTAATTAAATAGGGGGGTCACAACACACTTTGTATGGTAATTTGTATTTTCCTCCTACCCTGCTTGTTATACTGCCATACAGCTCCATCCAACCCACTTGGTTTCTGGCGTGTATAAAGTTCCGCTCAATTGTTAAAGCACCTTTAATTTCTTTTAAATAAGCAATAAGCCTACTATATTATAGCCTAGTACTTTGGCATTTTAAGAAGTAAACATTAATATGGACACCATTCTATTATTTTTGGGGGCATATAAGTTATGAGCTATGTTCTACTACAGCCTCTATACATAAATGAATGTTTATATAAGTTGCCAAAGCCTTTAAAAAAACTTTTTTGATCATTTACTTTAATAAAGAACTTACTTTATGGCATAAGAAACTCAAAAGTTCATTTTCGTACTTACAAAAATACGCCACCAATACCTATATTGAGCTAGTTATATCCAGTCCACCTCATTACACCCTATCTATACCTATCTTGAACTAGTTGTATCCAGCCCCCCTTATTACAACCTATCCTTATCTTGAGTCAGTTCTATCCAGCCCCCCTCATTACAACCTATCCTTATCTTGATTTAGTTCTATCCAACCCCCCTCATTACAACCTATCCTTATCTTGAGTTAGTTCTATCCAGCCCCCCTCATTACAACCTATCTTTATCTTGAGTTAGTTATATCCGGCCCCCCTCATTACAACCTATTCTTATCTTGAGTTAGATCTATCCAGCCCCCCTCATTACAACCTATCTTTATCTTGAGTTAGTTCTATCCAGCCCCCCTCATTACAACCTATTCTTTTCTTGAGCTAGCTCTATCCAGCCCACTCATTACAACCTATCCTTTTCTTGAGCTAGCTCTATCCAGTCCACTCATTACAACCTATCCTTTTCTTGAGCTAGCTCTATCCAGCCCACTCATCACAACCTATCCTTTTCTTGAGCTAGCTCTATCCAGTCCACCTCATTACAGCCTATCGTTCTAAAGCCCATTCAAATATTATCCTCCCAGCTGCGTCTAGGTATTCCTAATGGTATATTCCCATTGGTTTTACCAGTCAGTACCCTGAACAATTTTATATAATTTCCCATTCGCGCTTTGAGCCCTGCCCATTGTAATATATGAGACTTGATTATCCTGACAATGTATTGTGATGAGTACATTAGGTTATGTAACTAATCATTATGTAACCTCTTCCACTCCCCAGTAGCATCATCCCCTTATATTCATAAGCACCCTTTTTTAACACTAAATTTGTCTTCGTTATGTAAGGTAAGAGACCACGTTTCATACCTATAGATAACAACCGGTAAAAAAAAAAATTCCGAGTTTTACATTCCAGAATGGCAGGCAAGATGTCATCAACTTAATAACCGAGTAGTAGCATGCATTTCCCTACTTTTACTAACTAACACTCTCATCATTCACTTGAAGAAACCAGATATATAATATTAAAAGAAAAATTTGAAAAAAGAAAAAATCCATCCTTTCAGACTCTATATAAATATAAAAACCAACATATCCATGAATGTATTCATACATACAAAAATATATTTAGTAAAAATAAATATTTCGGGATCAGGATGGAAATTGTAGAAATCTTAATAAAATCTTGTTTCAGAAAAAAAAAGCAATCTACAAACACTATGCCTGTAGAGTATTAATTCTCCTACCGACATAAAATCAACGAGTCGTATTTTTCAGCTCATAATATCGAGTTCATGCCCTTCTCACACGACCATTACAACTGACATAACATGACATAGACTACGCAAATCATAAAAAATACATGGGGCTGTGATTAAAGACATGTCATAAATTTTAAAACCAGGTAGTGGATTGATTCGTATACAATTTTTTCCGAGCACAGTTTTAGAGCCCTGTTAAAGTTGTTATATTACACGGTTCATTTAACGATGACAATAAGGATTTCGAAGTATTATTTTGTTTGTTTCTTTTCTAAGGTAGGTAAGAATGATGACTTGTTAATTTTTCGTTAAATGAAAGTTTTATTTTGTTTGGGATACATTTTGTTACGTAAGAAATCATACGTGACAAGTGTCTAAATGATAACCTACTGACCCGCGATATCAAAGAGAGTTAGTCGAGAATTTATATTCTTACCGGCTGTCGCCTGCTGCTCAGACGGAACTGACAACTAAAATACGATCTGGCACCAAACATTTACTTTGCCAGCCTCGCCAGATATTTGCCTGGAAACGAAGCTTGAAGAATAAGAGAATGGGACATATTTTGTCTTTTAAAAAACATATATTTTTTGTTGAGTGGAAATGTCAACTGTTCCTCGTGGAATGTCGTCAATCAAAACATTATGATGTTTATGTTCTGAACGGGTTGCTCAATCGGATTTGTAGGAACTAAACAAACACTATACATTATTAGACTACAATTAAATTACAATTTTAAAAGTCGTGTGATAAAATCTTACGTATTATTTTCTCATATAATTCATTATAGTTTCAAACACAATGTTCGAAACTTGGCTTTCAATAAATTACTAACTAATTGATTATTTTTCTCCGAAAAACAGCCATACAGTGTTTTTTATCAGGTAAAACAATACCCAATTACAAAAATGTTAAACCTATATCTAAACAATTTAGAGTTTTCAAATATAAGTATTTTTGTAAAGTAACCTTCAATTTTTTTTCCATGAAAATACGTGGGTTAGATGTGTAAAATACTCTCAAAATAACCTTTCGGAAAAGAATCACTATAGCTATTTTCTAAATATTTTGAATTTTCAAAAACTAATCTTTAGAAAAGTAAGCTTGATATTTGATCAATAACTAACATCACAATATCGCTTTGACGTATGACCATAAACATCTAACTATCAAGTTTGAATGAAATTCATCAAACTATTTTTATTTTAGCTCCAACTGACGGAGATATATAGGGAAAGAGAGAATAATAACATCCATTTGTTTTAGTTCGGGGCACATAAAACCTGGGCTGAGATTCTAAATGTCTCCAGTAATCCCATATACTGCAATCTTGATGCCTTGGACTGCCCGACCACTGGTGCGGATAGTAACATTCATATATCCGCGGCGGTTGTCGAGCAGTCTAACGCTTTAAATTTGCATTGCATTTGCTTACAGTTGACGGAGAGGTCGGTGCTTAGAAGTGGTTTTCACTGTAGGATTTATTTTTTTCAACATGTTAATTAGGAAGCATTTTGTAAACGCTACCCTCCTCATTTCTACATCTTAGCTTAAGTAATTAGTAGCCCCTGTGCTCTACGAAAAAGAAAACACATATCAACTCTTAAACAAAAAGATTTTCCTAAATATCTAAAAAAAAAGGGGGGGGGATATATTTTTCACCCAGAAGATGTATTATTTTAAAATTGACAAAGACCAATAATAATCAAATTTATTTGGAATGGGTCCACTATCAAGATTTTGAGAGTGTATGTTTCATTTTTGACTGTTAACATTATATCCGTACAGAGTTGATTTTAAGCATGCACCGTCATTATTCAAAAAATAATATAAGCATTTAATTTTTTTTTCAGACGAAAAATGTGTATCTTGAAATTTTCATTGCCTTAAATTTTTATTGTAACATTTTATTATTTTATTTTTACCTTTTAACAATTTAGTTTTATTGTGAATACCGCAATGTATTTTTTCAACCAAACAAATTGCCTTGACCATCAAGGTTTTTATGGCAAGTAAATCTATTTTATTTCTGTTAGTAGAGACCAGTTTGCTCAGTTTTATAACCTTTCCACTATCTATATAGCTTGTCTGTCGAAATTGCCAGTATTTTGTGGACCATTCTCCAGGATCATGCAAATAGAGAAATAAACTGGTAATATTGGAAGGACGACTACTTAATATCAGTTTCTAACGGCTCATCTACAATCAGTCACACCCACTTGTCAAACTCGTAGTACTGTCTGTCTACAATATCACAAGAGAGCGTAGGTCGGAACTGTCAGAGTAAAGTTGTATGAAACATATGACCACTATCCATCTCTTATGTTCTTACTAACCATTTAGGAAATAAAAACATATTGTTTGCTGCTAATATTAATAACATAGTGTTATTTTGTAGGTATTGACAATATAAATCAAAAGTTACAACTGTAGATCTTATGAATTCACAAATAAATACGTGAAAGTAGATCTAATAGCTTTTCTATCAGTCAGATATGTACCGTATGGACGGTATAGTGCAAGAAATTGGGTAATACTTCGTTGACTTGCATTCAGACAGTCAAAAACAAACATATGTGTGCTACTGTATTCAAATAAAATATATCGTTATTTTATCTAGGATAACAGCTCCTGGGAATATAAGCCAATTGCAAAAGATATTGCATCTTAAATTCTTTAATTAAACAGCACAAATATTTAACCACGTGTATATTAATTTTATTCTTATTTGTGAATAATATGAAGTTATATTGGTTTAAATATACGTTTCCTAACATTTCATTGTTGACAGTCCTTGTTTAGGTAGAAAACAATTATAACGCATCTTGAGAGTGCGCGTCCGTCAAACGGGTGCGACCGATTGTAGAGGACCCGTAATTACATAAATTTAATATTTTTCATAACCCCTGAGCAATGTTTGGATGTTTGTTATCATTTACATAGCTCGAGTGGACGCACGTGCTAAAATCGCTGGCTTAGTATGTTTGAGGTAACGTATTACAAAGGTTACAGGAGAGCGCTGACAATTCATAACAATGATTGAACTAGTTGGCCAGAAAAGGGACCATAGCGTGGTGTAAAATACCTTTACTTTTTGGCAACAGGGCCTGTCACAATTCCATATATTCCCCGGGTGGTCTCACTGTTCGACGCGGTACCGTACCAGACGACATCGTCGGGTCATCAGTAGCACTTGTACTAAAAGGGCATCTGTTGAACCCAGGGTCTCTATATTGAGTTATGTAGAGGTCACGCATGGTAACAGTCAACTTCATCGGCCTAGGTATTGATAAGTTAAGCCAGTTCTTCCACCAGCGCGGGCGTCCAGTCTCTTTATTTCTTTATCTTTCGACTAACATCACATGTTTTACTATCTTTTAGTAACTACTATTAAACCAAAATTCGCAACCCTACAAATTATTTCAAGTCCACACAATTACTATGCCTGCAACTTAACCTGACAGATCAAGCACACAGGGAGTATAGTAACTACTATTAAACCAAAATTCGCAGCCCTACAAATTATTTCAAGTCCACACAATTACTATGCCTGCAACCTAACCTCTCCCGCAACTTATCCTGACAGATCAAGCACACAGGGGGTAAGTCACGACATATTAAATAAATGGTTAAAAGTTACTATTGAAATTAAACTTTAAAGGTTACTAGAAGTATGTATCGTAAAGTCCACCTGGAAAGTTAGTTTGGACTTTTTGACAAATGAAGTTAAATTTATAGCACTTTAAAAACGAATATTTTGTGAGGTGGGAGAATATTGAATAGTTGGGAATACCTTTTAACTCTTATGAAAGAAAAGTTAGCGTGAACTGGTTATTTGCAAGGGAAGAGAGTGAAAGAGCGTTTAGGAAAAACTACCTTCAGTACACTCAAGAATGATTCGAACCCTGACCTCCCCATTACTGGAAGACTAATCCAGAAGATACTGACGTATTTGTCCACATGCCAACTTGTGTGGGTTTAAATTAGTGAAAGTACACAATCACAATCCGTACTTAGAACATAGTACCAATTTAACAATCATGTGTATAAATTTGTCCAATCACATTATTACTATAATATTGACCCAATGGTCCAGTGTTCATCATAAGTTAGTCTCATGACCGATTAGCCGGGATATTAAATACAAGACCACGCTTGAACCATAAAACTATTCAAATCGCCGTTTTCTACATTCTTCACTTGACAACAGCGAAAATTGTATTAATAAAATAGTTCTTTTTTTCATTTTAAATTAAATATTTCTCAATTTGTTGTAGCCTATTTTTGTTCAGTATTTTTCACAATCCCCTTGTTGTATAAATGTCTATTTTACAGGTAATTTTTTTGTCATTTTGGAATTTAAATTAATATTTTCATTTTAAGGCATCATGTTGAATGAGTATATTTTTACTTTCTTGCTATCTTAAAGTTATAGAAAGTATTGTGATCATCAAAAAATTTTAATTCGAGATTTCAATGTTTTGTCTGTCTGTCTGTACACCCGAATAGAACCTAAGCTATTTTATCGATCGGGCTAAAACTTGGTATCTAGGGTTTTCATAGGGTTTCCCCGAGGAGTTTTTGGAATTGGATATCCAACCCCAAAATTAAGGATAGTTTACTGAAAGTCAAAAAGAGAAAAAGTCGAATTTATAAAAATCTGCTCTAACGATTTTGATTAAATTTCATTTCAAAAGATTTATAAATATTCTAAATAAAACGGCTACTCTCAATATTTCAGAAAAATGACTTTAAGGGCTCCGGTCAGTTGCTTAATTTCTCATTTTTTAACATATTTCCAAAACTATTTGAAATACTAAATAGCTTATAATTGCAAAATAGTAGTACTATTAAAAATAAAAAACTTTTATACAAAATATATTTTATAAAACCAAAGTTTCTAAGATATAAGCAAATATAATACACTTTGTGAGTTTAGTTGTAAAGAGATGCTACTTAAGTTTTAACGCAATAATTTTTTAATGCCTTAAGTAAGAAATGAGTAAGTCTCTCAAAAAGTGCATGTTCTCTTCCTTTCAACATCTTAGGAGAAATGTTTTTACAACAATGATCTATCTCTATCATTTTGGTTTCAATATTCAATATTTACCAATTTTATTGGTCAAAATTTATAAATGAGGAATTTAATAGCAATGCAACAACATTAAGATGTGCAACCCCTTATAAAATGTTGAAAATTTTAAACTGGAAGTCGACATTTTAATACAAAGTGTTGACCCAAGGGAACACAATATCAATATTTTTACTTTCTCGCTTCCTTATAGTATTATGATCGTCAAAATAATTGAACTCGAGATTTTGATGAGTGTTGACGTCTCATATCCCCCTGAACCCTAAAAAGTGATTTTTGCAATGCCGTCTGTCTGTCAGTATGTACCTGGGGCTAGAGATTAAACTATTTTATCGATTGAGCTAAAACATCGTATATAGGGTTTTAATAGGTTTACTCCGAGGAATTTTTGGAATTGGATATTCAACCATAAAATTAAGAGTAGTTTCGTTAAGGGTGGAAGAGAACAAATCGATTTGATCAAAATTGGCTTTAACAATTTTGATTAGATTTAATTTCTAAGCTTTTATCAATATTAAAAACCAAAGGCTACCCTCAACTTTTCGT
Organism: Timema californicum; assembly: GCA_902141385.1. NCBI lineage: Eukaryota > Metazoa > Arthropoda > Insecta > Phasmatodea > Timematidae > Timema > Timema californicum. The sequence goes on along the minus strand of CABFOW010002246.1, from coordinate 18,962 downwards.
CAAAATGACTTTAAGGGTTCCGGTCTAATGCGTAAATTCTAATTTTTAATTTTATCTCCATAAGTCTTTGAGATATGAAATTACTTATCATTGCATACATGTGGATCTATTTATAATAAACATCTTTTACTTGAAATATATTTTTATGAAACCAAAAGTTTTCAAGCTATACACAAATATATTTTTCTTTTGACTTTGCCAACTTTTTAAGGTAAAGTATTACGTCCGTCAAAAAGATATAGCCCAAGATATTGATGGATGTCAGCATTTCATGACCCCCGAACCCTAAATGTGGTTTTTGAAACGCCATATGTCTGTGTGTGTGTCTGTATAACCCTAAAATTAATAGCAGTTTACTAAAGGATGAAAAGAGAAAAAATCCATTTTCTCAAAATCGGCCATAACGATTCTAAACTCAACTCATTTTAAACTCAATAGTCAATAATTACCTATTTTATTGATAAAGTTTTATAAAAGGGAAATTTAACAACAATTCATTAACAATAAGTTGTGCATTTCTTAGTAAAATGACGAAAATTTAAACCGAAAATCAAAATTTTTATATGAAATGTTGGCCCTCGGGGACCCAATATCGATATTTTTTATTGGTCCAAATATACAAATGAAGACGTTAATTTTTCTAAAATAAAATTATGAAATTTAAAACCATGAATAAAAAATGCTTTACGTATGTCTAGTGAAATTTGTTCTCGGGTTTCTAGTGTATATTATATTAAGAATTTTGAGTAAATCTTTCCATTTCTAAACAATAGAGCGGGAAATTTCGTGCGGAGTTCCGTACAATTTATTTAATACTATCACTATTTTATAAATTTATGAATACTCATATATTTTTTTAATCACAGTTGTTGGATTGAGAAGGTAATGTAGACAATGAACTTTGTATCCTCTTTGCCTGTATGGTTTGGAAAGTACAGATTTCTGTTGAGACACAGCAATGAAGCTAGAGATGGTTGCGTTGGGAAGGGTTAGCTATTACTTATGAAGCAGATGTTTGTAAATCAATGTTATATTTAGCAAAATACAAAAGTTTATTTTTGAAATGTTTTTCATTGTATTTTACATAATTTGTAAAGTGCGTGTTTGGTTTAGTCGTGTGCATTTATTAAGGTAGTTCATACTTTTAGCTCATTTTTTGAAAACTTTAAGTAATTTTTTAACCCTGTATATCAATGTAAATTGGGTTTTTTTCTTAGGGCTTAATTAACATGTGTCCGATTCCTTAGCTCAGTGGTAGTGAGCTAATTGTCTAGGGTTCAAATCCTGGCATGGCCGAAAAAATTATAAGTGGTGAAATGTGGATTTCGTCTTTCCCAGTGATGAATTAATGGATGGGGGATGGATGTTGTGTCTGTTATAGATTTAAGTTAGTTAATAAGTTGTGTGCTGATACAATCAGTCAGATTATAAATTTCAAGTTAAATATCTCAAGTAATAGTAATTAGCACACAGAGGTCATGTTTTCTGTTCCAGAACCTAGTTTAGAGAAACCCACAATTGTGAGGATTCACATGTTCACCGAAAAACTAGCGCTGAGCACAGAAAGGTGATCGATCACGTGACGATCTTTAGGCTAATTACAAGATTTCCGCCTTATCGGCGTGAGGTGTTCTGCTAAAGTTCAAATCATCTCTACTTCATCCGCTCTGCCCGAGATCTTCGGCACGGGAGAACCAATCAAATCTTAGAACCAACCATCTCAACTCAGTGCGCATGTGTATTTGACAACGCATGCGCTGTACAACTAGAAGCAAGCAGACAGCTTCGTTGGCCGTTGTGTGAGGATATTTGAGATAGCTCGTTAATAAAAATCGTGTGTATCGATGTATTGGATTGTGTCACGACACCGCGTTATAATATGAAAACATCCTTAGGGAGAGTGATCTAAAATATATGTTTATCCACCAGAAAATAAAATATATTGCTAATCAGCTGTTTTAAGCTAGAGTTTCAGTGCATCATGGGTCAACGCACGAGTGAGTTACTGCACTACTAAGGAATATTCTGCTTTCTATTATCGGTGAACGTGTCAATAAAGCTTCAGTAAAGAAACTTGTATTTTAAAATCCCGCAAATATAAGTAGTTGTTAAAAACATGTCATCACCTGCACTGTTGGTCACGTGTTTTAAGGCATCAATCTGGCACTAAACAAGATTGCCAGTGATGGGAGCTAAAGGCCCAAATCTTGACTGTGTGTACCGGGAGTTGTTTACAACACATATTTTTTAATATGGTTTCTCCATCATTTTTATGAAATAATTCAGGTGCATTTTCTCTAAAATACCCTCCCTATCCATAGACCAATGGTGTAAAAAGTGGAGTCAGGGAGAATTGGACCCCCTTTGGGGGTTTCATGTAAGCCTATATGTATACAATCTTTCATTGGCAAAAGGTATAATCAAATATTTTAGGAGGATCCTTTTGGGAAAAATAACTTTCTACGCCTTTGCCATATTCCCTTATATTTAACGTTCTGATAATAATGATAATAATAATAATAATAATAATAATAGCTTAGCTTTAAATAAAAATTTCAAGCATTTAGCAAAGATTATGAAAAATGTATAGAAGCTAGCCCGCTACTAAATATCCTACAGTAAGTAAAGGGGTGTATAATCGGTTTACCATAGGTCAGAACTTATGTGACAGTTTAGAAATACACTCTCATATATTCATAAGTTAAGCCATACGTTTGGCATAAGTCCATTTTGGTAGATGGTGTAACTTTGTCTAAGATGGTTTCCTTGTTGGATTTTTTTTTCATTTACTCGTTATTAGTTATTGCTCTCAAAGATCTTTACTAAGGATCCGATTATAAAATCTGAGTAAAAAGAGGTTTATTTAATATATGTGATATTATTTTAGGCCCCGCAGTAGATTGAACCTTAGTCTGCTAGATCTATAGCTGAGTTATAAAGTCCCATTTGGTCATTGATTCGGATCATAAAATATTTTAAAACGGGATAATGATGGCAATAAAAAAAATAAGCCCCTTCCCTTGAAAAACAAGTAATGCTCTGATAGATGCCTCTTTTCACCAATTGCAATACACCAAGTTTTATTTTTCTGAGCCTTGGTTGAGAGCGTTAAATGTTAAGCTTTAGACTTTGACAAACCACTTTTGAGAGATTATAAATTAAATTCCTGTGTATTCCAGTGTTTCAAAACCATAGGAAGTACAAAAGATTGAGAGAGTTGGTCCCGGGCGCTAACAACACATACAAACAAAAACAAAACCCCCAAACCAAGTGGTTTCTTACTGATTGTAAGATAAAAATTTAAAAAATGTAGACCTAGAAATGATATAAGCGTGCTATGAAGGAGCTTGATGAAACCCTTCACGCTCCCACACTTTTCAAAATGCGCGCGCATCTATCTTGGTTTGCATAACCTGGAAATGGATGTATCGCGCCGATGATGGACACTGGACAACCTTGGGAGGGTCATCAAGTTGTCCTGGTGGGGCAAGACTCCAAAGTCATGGGACATTCCATTTAACAAAGAGTATGGAACCGTGTACAATTCTTGTTAATACAAAGAGCAGATTTGATTACACAGTTAATCTTCCTCAGGGGTACATCCGGAATAGAAAGGGCGAGTGGGGAAGTTGCCCCCTACCCTCCAAGACCGTAAATACTTTTCGTTGAATCTTACAGCATATGAAGTATAACTACAGTCTGATTTTGGTAGGAATCCCCTTTTTGTAAAACTGTAAGCTCGTGTTGCCACAATGGAGGAAATAAAAATAATATTATAATTGTATAGTCATAATTTGTTTAACTAATAATGTGTACATATAAATAATAGTAGTGCGTAATAAGGTATTATTGGAAGTGTTTGATAATTTTTAGTTGATATTTATAATTAATAAATCAAATAAGACGTGTCTCTAAACCTCCAAATTTTAGAGACTTTCAGTCAATGTTGGTGGTTGAAAGTGGTCTTTTTATCAAAAATAATCGTGTATTTAGCACTGAAGATATGTTGATCGTGTCGACCAGTCTTACTCTGACATTAAAAAAGTAAATCTTCCTTAGACAAGAAAGAAGCCGAAGGTTGGTTTGATGTTGTTTCTCTTCAACCGGAGCTGGGCATCCATTCAACCCTTTTGCAGATTGAGACCTGCCCCAACTTATATAAATCTCGAATACTAGGGAAGTTCAGGAAGTGTGGGGGTTCTCCGTAGAAAGTGAGAGCGCCTACCAATCTTGCCAGTAAATGTACTTTCACGACCTCCCAGGGTTGGTCTACATGCCACGACCGACATGGGACAGACGGATTTACTTCACCCACGAAGTAAGTTGTGTTCCGGATTTTTATCATTAAAGACAAATCCGTCGACCCCGACTGGGTTTGAACACACGAACATCGGGTCCTGAGGTGAGCACGTTACCCCCAAACAACAGAGGTACACATTCTAAAGGTATATAAAGATATTTAAAGTGCCCTTAAAATTAGGATTTTGAACGAAGAAGATCGCCTTCCTCTACTTTTTTTCTAATTATGTGAAAATTATAGTGAAATTCAATTTGTCTTTCTCCCTCTCTCATTCTACAGATTTGTATGTTTCTCCTTGTTTATCCATCCTCCTTAAACCCCCTCGCACCCCCAAAAACAGCTTGGAGGTAAATTTTACCAACTTACTTAGATATTTATCTTAGCTATATCTATTAATTAACAAACCAAAATATAAACATTAAATTACATCCATGTTATTGTATTATTTAAATATGTAACTACTCTTATAGTCATTAATATTGATATTTTCTAAAAAATACTATTTATTGCATACATCAATGTTTTCCCTCAAAACGAAATTTGTCTTACTTATCCCCGCATTGGCGGGCACGTGACCTCAACCTCAGCTGGTCTAGTTAGCCCGTTTCAAGGTCAGTGTTTGAACTCCAGCTGAGTGAGTTAAGGAAATGGCTTTCCACTCTTAGCCCTGAAACAGTAAAAAAAAATCCTTCAAAATGCTACTTTACTTATACTAATCCCATCAGTGTGAATATATGGATACTTGGAGTGGGTGGAAAGACAGGGCACACACACACACACACACACATACACACAATATTTTTTTAAAACAAACTTTTTTCTAAATTCTTCTTTTCAAATATATATAACAAAACAATGTGTGTTAGTATTAAATTTGTCAAAATATAGGCATTTTTTTAGTACTGCCTCTTATTACCCATTCTAATTTCACTAATGTATTAAGGAGATTAGTATGGTTGCATTTAGAGGAAGTGTACCCGCATTTGTGGGGAGGAAGAGTGGAAAATTATTTAGGAAAAAATTCAACACACCCGACCGGGAATTAACCCCGATCTCCCCGTCTTTGGCAGTCTAGCATATTTTAATAGTAGCACCTTTGACCATGTAACCACTAAAGTGGGTTATAGCCAATTGAAAGATAAGTTAACTTTGAAATATTGATAATTTATTATATCTCCGGAAATTACAATCCATTTGGATTATACACATAAATATTAATCACGCCAATGTGTTAAGGAGGATGATATTTAAAGTGACCGGCCTCTTGGTTTAGTGGTCGGCATTTCTGGATACAAATCTAGAGGTCCCTGGTTTAATTCCCAACAATACCATATATATTTTTACCGTAAGGAAAATACTTCATATGTCTGCCAAGGCCTGGATAGTTAGACTTAAGTTAGGTTAAGATTTCTACTGGCACCACATCATCATTATCATCATCATCATCATCTCATCGGGACGAAGTAAGCACATCTACATGGTGGCCCAACTTCAGAAGACAGTTACAATCCGCCACTGCCAGCAGAAGACCAGAAATGTCTGTCTAACCGACAAACGTTGGTGAGCTGCGATAAAATAATATTTATTTAGGATAATTGTACACACATTTACGTGGAGGGAGAGGGGAAATACCTCAGTAGACCCGACGGTGACTTGCACCCTGAGTGAAGTTTTAAAAATATATAAAGATACTTTGTTTAAACCTTGCGTCGCCATATATATAATATAATCGTTTATATATTTAAGCTATAAATATAATAAAATTAACTTATTTAAAGTGTAGATAGACATAACATCGGAGTTTTTTTGTAATAATCCTTTAAAGATGAATACCCTGCAATACATTCTAAATAATGATACATTAATTTATCAGGATAGTATAATAATTAAAAGGTTAGAATCTGATAAATCAAATTTAAATGAAAAAGTATGCCAAACAAAAAATGTGTCTACAAACTCAAGTTCTGAGTAAACATTAACTAAAACTATTATTGACAATGTAGCTATCATTAACTCAATCCTTTGTATTGTTTTTTAAAACTTGTTTGCCGTTTTGTAAAGAGATAAATATATGAACAAAAACAAAGCAGGGCTAGTGATGTTATTTAGTATAAGTGAGAACGATTAAAAACATGAAAATTCACATTTTCACAAAAATATAACTATTGTCAATGTTAGGTCAGGTAAACAAACTCATGTACTCTTTGTTTAATCTGGAAAATAGGGAGCTTACCTTGCCTGGTTCACATGGTGTATCTTTGTGATAAGTAGATTTAAATATTTACTTTTTTTTGTACGAATGTAGGCCTACGTAAATATGTAAATATACAATATATAATTTATGTAAACCTATTTATACGTATGCATGTGCTAATTTAATTTAATTAAACTCTACTCGAATATGGGCCCAAATATTTTTGGCGATATACTCAAACTATATAAATAAAAATTCAAAATAATCTTCATTTACAATTTTGAATTTTTTAATATCCTAGTTTTTACGTCACCATCCGCCACTGACTTTCACTTATTGATTTATCGCGTTGCGAAACTCATATGACTCTTTAGTGAAACTCATTATGTGAGACGTGATTCTATATTATACGTGTGAGACTGTCAGATAAATCACGCTATCTGCAATCACAGCCATGTTAACTCGTAGGTACAAGATAGCTACGGTATTTTAAAACCACGTTTAAAGTAGTGCCCGGATTTTTATGACTAAAAAATGATCAAAAAATTATCTACAAAATGACCTATTATCTTTAATAAAAGGCTACATTAGTTACAAAAAATTACCTAAAAATATATTCGAAACGTTTACTGAATACATACGACTAAACCAACAAATAGAAGCCAAAAAAGGTCCATACAATGAAACGTCTAAGCTTTTGCATCCTGCTGAATATAACAGTGATTTTATAAAAATCTGCTGCTCTCTACTAACGCAACTCTTTCCAGCATAGTTGCAGTCTCACAAGGAATGTGTATTCTACAAGCAGACAAGCAAAGGGGATACAATGTTTATTATTATTATTATTATTATTAGCACCGCGTCTTACTACCCGTTCGGGCTATACGCACTTACGCTAATGTGTAATGGTAGGGTGATTGGGAGATTAAATGAAGGACCTACAGTTTAACGTGGAATCCTAACCATGGCGGAGGCCTGGCATTCCCTACATTCTCAAGATGTCTTGTCAGAGGTGAAGGAAGGGTTTGGTAATCAGATAAATCTTTGCCGTGACCAAGGATTGAACCTCGGCCGCCAGCACAGAAGTCTGACACCTTACCCCTAGACCGCCAGGTCACCGGGATACAATGTTAATCGCTTACATTATCTTCACATTACAACAAATCATTGCTGGGAACAATATATTTGCATCATCGTGCATTTATAAAATAATGACACTATTAAAAATATTCTTATTCAGGATAATTCTCCTTAAATGATTTAAAAATACCTAAAAATGACTTTAAATTACTCAAGCCAAGAATATGACTTAAAAATTCCAAAATGTCGAATAAAGATAAAAATATGACCTATAAAATATACATTTTTGCAACCAGGGGATCATTAACATAATTTATGTACACATGGGCTTGGTCTATGATGTATAAAAAAAATATGTCATCAAGTTCAAGCCCTGGTTAAAAGTAACTTGTATAACTGAAGCCAGAATCTACCCGAAGTCGTCATAGCTATGATTGTAGATAACTATAAGTTAGTCGTCGCTCTACCACGTCTAAATTGAAGATTCAAAATGATTGTGCGTGCAGAATAGTTAGGAACAAGGCTATGTAGATCGTTTGTGATATTCTATCAATCTATATGACAAGAAATGCATGTCCAAACATAAACATATTTAATACACTCCATCCATGAAACCTAACTCGTTTGAAATTCATACTCATTGGCTATCGTTGAGTGTATTTAAAACTGCAAAATGCGCATGACTTGTAAACTAATAATATTACGCGTGTAGGTGGCATCACTCGTAGCCCAGGAGTGGAAAGATTAGCCAGTACTAATGTACCGTTGCCCAGGGGACACCCAAATTTACTAATCGTACTTCCTTTCTGTAGAGGCTCTTTCCATGTCCCGATGAGATGAGATGATGAGCGTGAGTATGAGGGTGATAGTGAGTGTATAGAGATAAGGGATTTGTAACCAGGGGAACTACTTAAACCTAACTTAATCCTAACTAACCTAATCCTGGTGAAATTAGGCTAATTTCCCTTTCATGATAAATACCCGGGGTACCAGCCAGGAATTGAACCCAGGACCCCTAGTCTCCTAGCCATTTGCACTGACCACTACACCAAGGGGCCGGTTACTTGTCAACTAACTTAAATCTAGAATAGACCTAACACCCAGTCTCCAGCCGTTAATTCATCAATGTGTGCGGGGAAGCCCACATTTCACAAACTATACATTATTTCGTCCATACCGAGAGTCGAAAATTATACTTACTATTAACTATGTGAAATGTCATCACTGCTAACCACGAAGAAAATTTGTTCGTATTTTCTAAAAGTTTATTTCAACAAGAATCCTACAAAAGAGTTCCACATACAGTGTGAAATAAGGTGTCTTCTTTCTGCTTTTGGTGTCATATTTTCTACTGTCGATGTCATCTTTTTACTGTTGATGTCATATTTGTACTGCCGGTGCCATATTTCTACTGTCGATGTCATATTTCTATTGTTGGTGTCATCTTTGTACTGTCTGTATCCTATTTCTACTATCGATGTCCTTTTTCTAATGTCGGTGTCATATTTCTACTGTCGGTGCCATATTTCTACTATCAATGTCATTGTTCTACTGTCGGTGTCATATTTCTACTGTCGGTGCCACATTTCTACCATCGGTGCCATATTTCTACTATTGGTGTCACCTTTCTACTGTTGGTGTCATATTTCCACTGTCGGTATTGTAACATTAGCGTGGACTGCTAATATGACAATGTTACTAATCACCCCTAAACAAGCTAACATTTATAGACATCCTGCAATAAAAATACTAATAGAGTACTGCCATCTTTTAAAATAGTACCTCAGATAATCTTATACTCATAGACATCCAGCATTATTAAACATCACGATCTTACTATGTCAAATATAGGTCTCTACTCAAGCGTATATCCGCCTAGAGTAGAACAACTTGCAAGTCCAGCCTGTTCACCACGAATAATAAATTGGAAAGAAGTCTAAAACACGCTACAAATTGTGCAGCACCCTGATGTTCCGACGGAGAAAGCCAGCAATGCCCTGATTAGCCCGTACTGTACTATTAGAAGACCACTCATATTCTTGGACACCAGGATGGCGTACGTTACCAAACAAGCATAGCTCAATGACTGCTAGTCTTGTGTCTTGGAGTTCGTGTTTTGGGAACTAGTCGAATGAAGCGGCTGATGATCAAGACAACAATAACCTGGCCTACGTGACGAAAACAACGTAGCCTTTTCAACTTGATGTTAGCGAGTGACGCAATAACTAAATAAAACTCCCACCTTCCCACCTTGCAACTAGACCTATATAACGAGGGACCACACACAATATCGAAGACTATTACACTCGCCACTTCAGTGAGAAGTCCGGTTCAGGACTAGGACATTATCTAGCCAGGATGCCTTATAATAATATATTTGTTTTAAATCTATAAATTGCTGTGATGAGTTTGAATTACTTAAAACAGTTTGGTTATTTTGTAATGGAAATCTTTCAGTGTAGGCATCGGTAACGTTTTGCGAGAAACTGAAAATATCTACCACTTTTTTCTTGGCCTATCTACGTCGGGCAATGAGAGAAGACTGACGTCAGTGATTCTTACGACGCCCTTTATAGACTGAGCCGTTCATCAGTGTGTTGATCTTCTCCGCCTCGCGTTTCAGGTTTGTTCCAGCCTCGCTAACACGCTGGCGTAGGGCCTCTTTGAAAGGACGACGCGGATTCGTCCCAGAGTGGGCCTTTAGAAAGCACATTTGAACCTGTGAGTTTCAGCAGGCCACGACCATGCACCAAGCGGCCTTGGGTTGGGGAAAGCACATCTGAGTCAGAAACCTTCAGAAGGCCACGACCGATGTACCAAGCGGCCTTGGGGGTTCATGACTCTTCAACAAGGTCATTGTCACCCATTTTTGAAATTTCTAACAAGTTTGCGACATCTGACGACCCCACTGAGAAGGGGTATGACGAAGTGAGAAAGGGAGGAGGGATGAAGTGAAAGGTAGTCCAACAGTGAAACACTTGCAGGTTGGTCGCATTCAATGCTACGCTGCCGGTGGGGAAAGGTCGAGCTGAGTGTTCCCTCACTTAGTCAGCGATTTCGACACGTCACGGGAGGAGCACCTGACGCCGTGGACTGCATACAATAAAATAAACCTCCACGCACGTCCCAACAATCCTACCCAGCCATAAAAAACAAATGAGCACAAAAAAATAGCATACACAAATAACCATTTAGCACAAATAAAAATCAATAAGCATACATAAAAAACAAATAAAACAAGAAAATACAAGTACTAACATGTTTGGAACAAGAACCAACAATGGAACAATGAAAAGGGGGCAGGAGTTAGGGGGAAAGCCAACAGTCAACCACAGGGCAGGGCTAAAAATAACAGCCTATCAAACCAGTGGGGTGACAGGGCCTACCAGCTACTAATGTGAATAGGCCAGTTGTGCCGCAGTAGTATACTCTGGACTGCATTTCTGCGTCACTCATATTACGACGTCACCTCTTGTACAAATCACCGTGCTTGGCGAGCCAATCAATGCCACTACCATTCCATTCACACTTCTGGCCCACTCAGGTTCATTCTTGCATACCAACCAAACACCTTCACTAAGGGTTACTAGATTCAAAAATGAAAAAAGAGAACCATCTATTCTGATATCAATTTAAATAAAAAAACATTTTAAAATAAGACAAAATTTAAGATATAAATTTTTACCACGGAAGAAAACATGAACGTCAAAATTGAAATAATTGTATAGCATAGTGCTAATACCACCAATATAGGCATGGGTATATTAACATTTTAAAAATGGTCATACCCTGCTACAGCCGGGATTCAAACACCAACTTCTTCATCACTAGCAATAAAGTATCTTGTGAGTTATAAATAGCAACATCTGAAATGAGCGCCAGCAAGAAATAAATTTAATAAATAATTATGTTGACTAAGTGAACGCCTCTAGCCCATTTAGAGCAAAGTGGTTGCTAGTTTGCTAGTTTTTTGATTTCCAAAGCTGTTTTACTCTATAAATTTATTTATTTCAGTGTTTTTTGTTATTATTTTATATATATTAATTAACTCAGTAAAGTTTTTTATTTTAAATAGTTATAAAATACTTTTAATTGTTTAATCTGTTACTTTATTATATTCTACTTTGGATAAAAAAAATAAAAAATGTGAACAACAAAACGCTTAAGAAAACTTTTACAAGTATGTCATGAGATTCTAATCTCTTTCACAAGGATGCCATTAACCTAGAAAGGTTGAAAATCCCTGATTTAGAAGCTACAAATAAGTTTAATTTTTAAATCTTGTCTCACTACTCGTTCGGGATATCCTAATTTAACTGCACTATTGTGTTAGTAATGAGGAGGATAGAATTGAGTTGAAATTTACCCGAATTTTTGTAGAGGGAGAGTGGAAAACCATTTATTAAAATAACCCACAGAACACCCAGCCGGGGTTTGAGCTCTAGCCTTCCTGTCACCATGAAACGAGTCCAAAATATATTGACGTTTATTCCAAGTGCTCACCGATACGTTAAACAAGTATGTTATTCTATAGAAAATATACATAATTTTCAATATTATATATTTATATGCCACAGAAACTTGTAATAAATTAATTTTACAAATGGTGTACTGAAAGGGGTTTTTCAAAATGGTTTTACACTCTCCCTTCACGTAAATGCAGGTATACTTCCTATAAATATAACCTTGTTGATCCTTAAAACTATTACCGTAATTAGTACATTAGCGTATGCGTATAGCCCGAATGGGTTTAATACATGACGCTAAAAATAATTTAAAACTAAATTAGTTGATATATTAACATTTATGAATTCATTTGGTGGGTGGAGTAAAGTACGGCTTATTAATACAAACTATATGTTTAATCCTTATATTTATGTTAATATCTTTCTAAGCCAAAAGTGAAAATAAACACGTCAAGTTGCTCCCATCTGTGATCCAAACATGTAGGTCTACCTCCCGTCTGTTTGCTTTATTTCATCAAGTAAAACTTGTGGCTCTGCTCGATGGGTACAAGGCTGAATGTTAGCTCTACTATCCTTGTCTGAACCATTTATTTCTCTCTTTTTCCCTACCCCACCTTGTGACCCAGCTATTTCTGCCTCACAGAATATCATTATTTTGCTTATCTAATGTATTAAAAGGACTCAAGCACATTTTTTAAAATTGTATGGCAGTTTTTGAGCCAACGAGTAACATAGGTCTTAACCATGGAACTACTTGCTCACAAAAGAGTTATTGAGAGCCAAAGTAGATATATCTCAATATCTTAGGAACGGAAGGGTTTCTTGGTGGGGGTGATTTTACTATACTGTATTTACTTCATTTGGGACTCAATTTGGCCTATGACCAATATATATTGTGCACGATTCCCCCTAAGAAGCTTGATTGAGATGGACGCGCAATGTACACGGGAGATAGGGTCAAAGATAGCAATGGCCAAATATTATTTCAGCAATACAAGGATGCTATTGAATATCAAACTGGACCAAGAGGCGAGAAAAAAATTTGTTAAATGTTATATATGGACCTAAGACATGGATTCTGAGCAAAAGGATAGTACCTATCTGAATATAGATTTGGTACTGGAGGAGAATTTGTAGGATAAAAGGGAAATATCGGGTGACTAATAAGAAATTTCTAGGAAGAATAAATGAAAAAAACATTTTGCTGGTAATTCTAAGATTAAATTCAACTGGTTGATTCATACACTGAGAATAAATAGCTTGTTAAATGATATAGTAGAAGACAAGGGGGAAGGGAGAAATGAACCATGGCGATCACGAACACAACTGATGGACTACACCAAGCAGCGAAATAAGATTAAGTTTCACGATATAGAAAGAAATTAAGCTGATAATGGGGCATGCTGGAGGAATTTATTTGCATAAGCCAATGTACCTGATGTAACACTCTTTATTATAAATACATTAAATTGTAGTACAGTTGTTAAAATAACAGTAGATGACCTACTCTTTATAAAATGCAGTCATTTATATTAAAAAGTATGCGTTATAGACAGTTAACAAAATAAACATAGTTATTATTTCTATCAAAACAAATTAATTTAAAACTTTTACTTATTCTTATTACTAGGTGTTCTGTTCACGACATGTCCATTCCTTTTGTGAATGAACTCAGACCACCAAAGCTCTCTGTCCTTTGTCTCCTCTTTCAGCTCACAGAATTTTCTTTTTTCCTCCAAGTCATCTAATATTTGAATCCTCCTTCTTCCTAATCTCCTCTTTCCCTCAATCTTTCCTTCCATATTTTAGTACAGAAGACAGTTGTTCCTAAGGCTGGGTCCAATCCAGCTCACTTTTCAATGAAGAATCACAACCAAAATGGTTCTCTTTTCTCCCACTCTTCTTAGGACTGCTTCATTTGTCACCCTGTCTGCCCAACTAATATTCTCAAGTCTTCTCCAGCACCATATTTCAATTTTCTCCAAGAATTTATTTTCCATATTCCTAAGAGTCCAAGTTTCTACTTCATACAGCGCAATTCTCCAAATGTAGCATTTTATCGTTTCTTCGTTAGTTCCAAACTCAACCTTCTGGTCAGCAGTAACCTCTTATTGTTGAAAGCTTCCTTGGCTATGGCGATCCTCAACCTAATCTCCTTGGTGCAATGGGCATCCTTTATCAGAAAACTTCTCATACTTTAACTAGACAGTAAAAATTCTTTTGTTCAACACATGTAAATATTTTTATACTTAAGAGCATTGTTAAAATATTCTAGGCATAGTTTAGTAAATATATACTTAAATTTTACCCTCTTTAATTTAAATATATATATTTCAGGCTTGATTAGATTAGCACATATCTCATGAGTCAACTTAAGGAGCTGTGGATGCGAACACAAGTGCTTAAGTAATTTTTATGACAAAGAATACTTAAAATAAAATGTCGCTTCAGTAGATACGTTAAAATTTTATCTTGATTAGTTGTAATATGCGTACTAGTATTTGAACTTGAAGTTTTAAATTTACAGAAAAAAGTACTTGCTAAATTTTGCGATGCCCAAATCAAATATTTAGAAGCTGTTGCAATTTCATACCCCCTTAAAAGAGAACACCATTTGTAATCAATCTTGGCGCTTGTATTAATTTGAATATTATAATCAAAATTTAAAAATTAAATATTTCTGGCACTAACCAGATTGAATTGGGTACCATTTAATTGGGCTCCCTAACCAATCAGACAACGGGAACACTTTGCACCTTACTAAAATAAAACTCTCCAGGAATATTTCAATGAACAAATTATTATAACAAAAGCCTACTCGTTACTCTACTTAATTAACGTTTAGTTAATCAGCATGTTTTACCGGAAGGGCAATGCGTATTTTAATTAACGCAAGCCATGGCTTATTCTAAACACACAAAATATTGCTTCGCAATTCTTACACTCCTCTAAAACAATTACATTTAAATGTAACTTCCCGATGAGTTTTAAGACAATGTACTCGTGCAATTAATCTATTAAATTCAAGTAACATATTGTTTCAATGTAATCTATTCCCATCAAGACCGTGAGAGGTACGAGTTTCCTAATGTCGGAGATATATTTCCCTTCAACTTAATTAGCTCAAGAGAGCTATTAAAAACCACACACGTTTCAGTCACATACTTCTTACGCACATGTGCAGCCAGATTGCGTCTTCATTCGCGGAAAGATGTTGAAGAAGTAACGTAGGTGTTTAAGATTTTGGGCTTCACGGTGAATAATCTACGGAACATATTTTACATTCCACTTCTTTTTTTCAAACTTGATTGTCAGCCCGAATTAAACAGATGAAATTAGAACCCTCCACTGAGGAATTTATCTATTCACGAGGGCTAGTTGAAAATCGTGGAATAAGTAATGTAATCTCTTCCAAGACAGTAGATCAGTATTAAAGAAAATAGGGGCGTACGGTTTGACCGACGTAAAAAGAATCTTTTAGAAGACAAAATTTTGGGCAGCACTGTCTTGTAGGTATAAAATTGACAGCTGCAGAACACATTGTTTGATGTATGAATACATTCGGTTATATTTAATTAGACTTTAATTTGTTGAATATTTGATTAATTACTACGTTTAACACATGGGTTGTAATGGATTAATTAATCTAAGACCCACCTCTGTAGTTTTAGGGTCTAAGGCCATGGATACACACAACACTGGTAGCGTAGCTGAAAGCGGAGAGCAGAGCAGTCAGGAATACTTATCATTGACACACACACACACACACACATAATCTCAGAGCGAGTAAAAATCTGTTCAGTCTCTGAACATCCATGGAATGTAAAGCAGGGGTTTAATTTTATCTGAAAATACAGCTTTAAAATTTCGTATTATAACCTCATTGCATAGAGAATAATGTATCCACGAAATAAACAAAAAACGAGAAATGTATGCAGAATTACAGAATGTATACGAAAAACTTCGAAAATATCTAACTATTTTTTTTTTAATATACGAGGATGTCAATACATTTTTTTAGTGTTCTAATATCTTTAGTCTTCTGCCACAGAGGAATTCTGCTGTTAATTACTAATGCCTTACACCACGTGACCACTGGTGCGAGGAAAACCACTGGGAAAAACAGAATTATTGATTTACTATTTAATGAAAGTTTGTGAATGTTAATTTTTACACCAGAGTATTTTAATAAATGACAAGAGTTTGGGTCTGTCATTATCTCAGACCAAACTTAATAGTGAACTCCAAACTGTTCGTACCCGCCAGTGACACCTTTGAGGTATAAGTGAAAGTCTCTAAGAGATGGTTGTTTTTAGTCTAAAATACAACACCATTACGATCTCAGCTTATTATGTAAAATGCATTAAAACTTTAAAATCACTCCAAATCCCAAATAACTGGCATAAAAAATATAGATCTTTGGTGTGAGAATGTTCTGTAGTTATCCTGTTAAAAATGATGTTAATGTTGTTTTTTTGGAAAGGGAAAATATCCCAAATCCCAAATGAGATTACTTTACCTTCTCGTGATTTTTTTAATTTATTAAACTTATATACCTAATGTAAGATTTTTAATACAATAGTGACATGTTTATATCCTTCCCCTACACTTTAGATTAAAGCATAAATTTTGAAAAACAAAGGATTATGTGGTACGTAGTAAATCCACTTCAGTGCTCTGGTAGATGGTCCCCTATTAATATCCTAAATATCCACTTCAATGGTAGAATGGTCTAAGCAAGGTGTCACTCTCATAATAAACTGGACTGACGATGACGGGGAGATAGGGGTTCGAATCCTCGACGTGTTTGATGAAGGTGTCTTTTTCCTAAATGGTTTTCTAGTCTCGAATACTTTTCCTTTAAATTCAACCTTCCTCATCCCTAGCACATTATCGTTATTAGTACGTAAGCGTATAGCGGGTAGTAAGATGTAGTGCTAAAAATAGCCTCGATATTAAATGTTCTACTAATAAAAAATAATATACATTAAAATTGTTGATTATATCTCGGGATCCAGCTATGTTCAATAATAAAAAATGACACACTTAATTTTTTTTAAATACATCTTTTTTGTGTGTTTTTTACATACACCGCACATGAGGTGTCTCTTTTATCCGGATATGACAACATAACTCTTCAGTCAGAAGTTGTTGGGTCAATGATCACGATGAGTTTTACAAATGGCGGATATGAAAGTGACGACTCACTAATTGTTGTTCCTGTACAGTGAAAGATTCGTCCGTCAGATTATACAGTACAGGCTGTAACCGCAACACTCCCAATCATCACCTGTCCTACATCCTACAACCACCACTAACACAATAAGGAGGTCTGAAATATTTTATGTGAAGCGTTATCAGATTATGAAGACTCGCTACGTCCATTTTCAATTAATTATCATGTTGCCAATTTTCATAGTTTGATAACATCGCTGTGAGCAGACGCACCATTATGTAAAATATAAAAATAGAGAATGTTTATTGTGAATTGAAAATACCCTTACGTGGTTGTATAAGGCTTTATAAGTGACTTAATTCAACTGGACTTGCATTGATGGACACGTGGTCTAAATGGTCAGCTCCATTAGTTTAGTTTATCGATGATGGGAAGGTCAGGATTTATTCCCGGCCAGTTTTGCGAGGATTATTTTCCTTGGATGTTTTACTACTCTCCCTACACGTATATTCGGATATATTTTCTATATATTCTAGCGTCATTATCCCTACCACATTAACATAATGAATATGATATATGCGAATGGCCAGAAATGGTAGCGAAACGCGTTGGAATTTCAAATCTATGTATTTATCTGTATTTTGTAGTTTTATTTAGGAATTTAATGTTCACTTTCTAAACACAAGATTGTATTGGCACAACACTGGCGAACTAAACTAGGACCATGATAGCAAGAAAGGTTTATAAAGTACAACATCTTGCGGTCAGCAATGATAACATTTATCATATTACTACCAACTGAACTGTATTATGATTTCCCTCCTAAGGTATATTGGTAAATAATAGCCTAACCTATCCTTGACCCGCTTCAGTGGCTGAATGGTCTAAGAAGTCACTATCGCAATTAATTAAACTGCCGATTATGGGAAGATTGGGGCTCAAATCAAAGTCTTGTGTACTGTGTGTGGTTTTCCATCAATGGTTTTCCGCGGAATTTCTGGTACACTTACTCAAATTCAACCATCCTAACACATAAGTGTAATTAGTACATAGGCATATAGCTCAAATAGATAGTAAGACTGGGAGCTAAAAAAAACAGCCTTGTTTTAAGATTCACTAAGAATTACTGTGGATTCACAATTTTACCGAAAAATTAGCACAGAACAGAAACGTGGTCACGTGATGATATCTGAGCTAATCATAAGACTTTCACCTTATTGGCGTGAGCTGCTCCGCTAAAGTTCAGCTCATCTTTACTTCGTCCACTCTGCCTGAGGTGTTTGGCATAGGATGTGACACCCACAGATAATCGGGAAGCGTGAGTAAAGAACAACCAAGGGATCACAAGAGAAAACAGATAGTTTTATTTTAATTAAGTCAGGTATAAAGGTAATGAAGATAAATTATATATTTCAAAAATGGCATAGAGAACCAATTTGTAGTCTGGCAATAAACATCAATTCAAGATGATTCAAACTATATACATGAAATTGCGAAACCATAAAATTTACTTTAAATATCGATATATAATAAAAAAATTATTCTGCCATAGCAGACACAAGGATAGTAATTTAAAGTGGTTTAATCTATAATATATGTCTCAACAATTGCCGTTGAATCCTATACCTAAGTAACAATGGATAATTTAATTTCATAATTTACTTTGAAGTGTATAAATATGGTTCATAAACCGCCGTTAGAATCTATACAACCTAACATGATAACCTAATTTGATTTATATATATA